>ML336040.1:0-45342 GCA_005239505.1 Nicotiana paniculata
ACCATCCTTTATCATCCGGGCAAGGCGAATGTAGTAGAAGATGCCTTGAGCAGGAAGGCGGAGAGTATGTGTAGTTTGGCTTATATTGCAGCGGAGGAGAGACCTCTAGCCTTGGACATTCAGTCCTTGGCTAATCGCTTGGTGAGATTAGATCTTTCAGAGTCGAGTTCTTGCACATTTAGTTGCTTAGTCGTCATTATTGGGAGAGATTAAGGCTCGACAGTATGATGATCCATGCTTGGCAGAGCTACGCGAAACAGTGGTTCAGGGTGGTGCCAAGGAGGTTACTACTGGTGAGGATGGTGTTCTGAGACTTCAGCGTCGTTTGTGTGTTCCTAATGTTGATAGCTTGAGGCAGAGGATTCTAGAGGAGGCACACAGTTCGCGGTATTCTGTTCATCCTGGTGCTACGAAGATGTATCATGATCTGAAGCAGCATTTCTGGTGGAGGCAAATGAAGAAAGACATTGTGGAGTATGTGGCTAGGTATCTTAACTGCCATCAGGTTAAGTATGAGCACCAGAGGCCAGGAGGCCTACTTCAGCAGATGCCCATTCCTGAATGGAAGTGGGAGCGCATCACTATGGACTTCTTGGTTGGGTTGCCTCGGACCTTGCGGAAGGTTGATGCAGTCTGGGTCATTGTGGATAGATTGACCAAATCGGCGCATTTTATTCCTGTGGATACTACTTATACTTCTGAGAGGCTATCCCAGATTTACATTCGAGAGATATTCCGGTTGCATGGTGTGCCGGTATCCATTATATCAGATCGAGGTCCTC
The DNA here is from genome assembly GCA_005239505.1 of Nicotiana paniculata. Classification (NCBI taxonomy): domain Eukaryota; kingdom Viridiplantae; phylum Streptophyta; class Magnoliopsida; order Solanales; family Solanaceae; genus Nicotiana; species Nicotiana paniculata. The sequence continues at coordinate 783 of ML336040.1, forward strand.
AGTTCACCTCGCACTCCTGGAGAGCATTGCATAGAGGGATGGGTACTCAGATAGACCTCAGCACATCATTTCATCCGGAGACTGATGGTCAGTCGGAGCGTACATTTCAGATATTGGAGGACATGCTCAGAGCATGTGTGATTGATTTTAGGGGTCAGTGGGACCAGTTCTTGCCTTTGGCCGAGTTTTCTTACAATAATAGTTATCAGTCCAGCATTAGTTAGCTCCATTTGAGGCTTTATATGGTCGGCGATGTCGTTCTCCTATCGGGTGGTTTGACCCTGGCGAGGCTAAGTTATATGGCACGGACCTGGTGAGAGATGCCTTGGAGAAGGTGAAGTTGATTCAGGAGAGGCTCCGCACAGCACAGTCCAGACAGAAGAGTTACGTGGATCAGAGGGCGTGTGATGTGTCATTTATGGAGGGAGATAAGGTTCTACTGAAGTTTTCGCTGATGAAGGGCATTATGAGATTCTGGAAGAAGGCAAGCTGAGCCCGAGGTTTATAGGTCCTTTAGAGGTATTAAGGCGTGTTGGAGAGGTTGCCTATGAGCTTGCTCTATCTCCCAGCTTATCAGGAGTCCATACGGTCTTTCATGTATCCATGCTCCGGAGATATCACGCCGACTTCTCTCACGCGGTTGATTTCAGCACTATTCAGTTGGATGAGAGGTTGGGCTACGAGAAGGAGCCAGTTGCCATTATTGATAGATAGGACCACCAGTTGAGATCCAAGAGAGTTTCTGCGGTGAAGGTCTAGTGGAGGGGTCAACCAGTTGAGGAGGCGACTTGGGAGTCCGAGGAGGGCATGCAGAGCATATATCCACACTTATCCAGCACTTCAGGTATGATTCTAGACCTGTTCGAGGATGAGCATTTGTTTAAGAGGTGGAGAATGTAACGACCCGACCGGTCGTTTTGCGTATTCGGACACTGTTACCCTAAATAAGACTTCCCGTAGCGGCTTTCAGTGATTAATGGCTTGTGGGGACGGGTGGTTTGGGATTCGGAAGTGTGTAGAGTAATATAGGAACACTTGGTTCCTTAAGATTGGCTTTTAAGGCCAAGTTTGACTTCGGTCAACATTTTGAGTAAACGACCTCGGAATCGAGTTTTGCCGATTCCAGTAGCTTCGTATGATGATTTCAGACTTGTGCGTATGTCTGGAATGGGTTTTGGATGACCCGGGAGCGTTTTGACGCCAAATAGCGAAAATAGAGTTTCCTTAAGTTCATAATTTGGTTTGGAACGTGTTTTTTGTGTTATCGAGGTCCGGAATTCCGAGACCGGGAATAGTTCCGTCATGTCATTTATGACTTGCCTGCAAAATTTGGTGTCATTCCGAGTAGCATAGGTCGGTTCGGCGCATTGAAATCGAATTCAAGACTTGAAAATTCTTAAGCTTGATTCTAGGGGGTTTTGAGGAGTGATTTTGAGTTTTAGCGTTGTTTTGGGTGTTCCAAAGGCTCGAACAAGTCCGTAATATGATTTAGGACTTGTTGATATAATTTCGCGGGGGCTCGGGAGGGCCCAGGTGCCTCCCGGACACCAAACGGGGCCAAAAACCAGCAGCTTCAGCTGCTGGTGCACCAGGTCTGGTGTGACCACAGGTGCGGTTTTCCAGATCGCAGGTGCGAGACCTCCCCTGCGGTCAAGGCCTCGCAAGTGCGACCCATAAGGGAGAAGGCCCAGATCGCAGGTGCGGACCTTTCTCTGCAGGAGCGGGTCCGCTGGTACGGAAACCCCTCCGCAGGTGCGACCCCCAGTCCCTTTGCCAAATTTCGCAAGTGCGGGCCTTGGCTCGCAGGTGCATTACTTGAGTCGTAGGTGCGAGGTCACTGAAGGTAGTGAGCTCATTTAATTCGGGACTTAACCACTTTTTTCACCATTTCTTCCACACCATAGGCGATTTTGAGAGCTTTCAAGAGGGTATTCGGCCTAGCTACTAAGAGGTAAGTAATTTCCATTTGAATGTTGGTTTATTACATCAATCTTAGGTAGATTAACACCCAATTAGTGTAAATCAAAGGGGTTAGAGTGTAAACCTAGGGTTGATTAATTTTAGAGAAATTCACCACTTTTCCACCATGAAATCATACAAAAACTATAATCCTTAGGCTATGGGTGAGTGTTTTCTTCGAAAATTTCCGGAATCCGAGCATGTCGGCCCGGGGGTGTATTTTGGGATTTCTTCAATAATGATGAATTAGCTAAGTTAGTAAGAGAATTTCATACTTTTGAGTGTATATTAACGTATCTATATAACATTTGACTAGTTTCGAGTCCTCGGGTGTAGAGTTTGGAATTTCAGGAGCGTTCTTGGTTCGAGAAGTAGGTTCAGCACGAGGTGAGTCTCCTTTCTAACCTTGTAAGAGGGAATTGTCCCCATAGGTAATTATAAATGATTGAATTTTCCTTATTTGTGGGGGCTACGCACGCACGAGGTGACGATAGTCCGCGCGTAGCTACTTCTATGTTAGCCGGGTAGTCTTTAGGACACACAAGCATGCTTATATGCCTTACTTGTATCCCTGCATGTATTCTTAGTCGATTATTGTCCTTGAACTAGCATGGGAAAAATGGAAGGTTACATTAAATCTTGTTGTTGCCATGATTCTTGTTTTCCAAGTGTGAACCCTATATTTCCTGAATTTCCTGATAATTTTGTGTATGTATACGAGCACCCGTGTCGAATGTATGATTCGTGAGAGGGGTAGCCTTATATTATGTCAACCGCGTCGCATGATCGATTCGTGAGCAGGGTAATAGATGCATCTATGGTTCTAGTCGTTCGGCACTGCATATTTAATTTTTGCGTCGCTTCGACCGTACGCCTTGGCATACTGTATGCTATGTATCTCACTGAGAGTCTTATTATTTCTATCAAATGAATTGTTCTATGTAGAAGGGGAATTTGGACTTTTATCATAATTGTTATTTGGCACTTGCGGGTAGATGGTAGTTCATATACTTGATATTCCATGTCTACTTGATTTCCATAATTGCTAATCCTGATTAAATATGTTTAATTATATTGTTTCTAATGACCCTAGTGAGTAATAAATCTACCTCTCGTCACTACTTCTTCGAGTTTAGACGGGATACTCACTGGGTACATATCTATTTATATGTACTCATGCTACGCTTCTGTACTGAATTGTACAGGTTCTGAGGCTTGTGCCTCTGGTTATCATACCGGAGCGCGATCGTGAGGGAACTTCCTGGATTAGACTACAAGGTGAGCTGCTCTTTCTGGCGTTCCTCAGCAGCACTGTGGAGTTTCTATTGTTTTTTTGGATATTTCTGTCTACCCCTTTCAGACAGTTGTATATTTATTTTGTCTACTTTGTATATTCCACTAGTCGCCTGTGGACTTGTGACACTAGGTCTTGGCTCACGTAGTTGGTTTTTCTAATATTTTCGCTATACTACATATGTTGGCAAACGATCTTTTAAGTTCATTTAATCAAGTTGTATCACTTGACTGTTTTATTTAAATGACTTCTAAATCTAGAATTTGACAAGTACTTAAATACTTGAATAAGTAAAGAAATCTCGCTAGTAAACTGATGTCGGCTTGCCCGACTCCGGTCTTGGGCGCCATCACGACCTGAGTTGGAATTTGGGTCGTGACAACTTGGCTTTATTATTTGTTGATATTACTGTCCTTCTGTGCCTAATGTGCTAAATGTCATCTATTTACCGCTTTGATACTTATTTGAATTGTATTTAAACTGCCTTTTTACGCCTCCCTTCTGAGTCTTCTAAAAATTGGTGCACACGTCTGTGTGACCCGCCTTTCTGTTAAAGGTCATACCGAGTAAGAACGGGGATGGATCAGCCACTAGCCCGTATAGCCTTTCATGATACCGGTACATCGCTCCCACCTCGACTCGAGTTATCCGCTCGGGAAAGCCATGTCTAGAACAAAACCCCAGGTTTAAACCTAGAATGACAAAACCTCATGCCGAATCCCTAGTAGGAACGCTTATTTGCATCATGTGCATTTTTGAATTGGGGGACTCAACACAGGGGTTGGGTCCGTCTAGGACAAGTGTACCCGAAACAAAAAGACCATCCTGATGCATCTTTACCTTCTATGTGTATATTATTTGTCTCGGCTTTTTTGTTGACCGGCTAAAGAAAGAAAATAACAAAAAAACCAAGAGTGCGGGAGGATAGAAAATTCACCAGTTTTGAAAAACCATGATATTTTAAAAAATACATCAAAACTCTGTCAAATTTTTCCAAAAAAAGAGGACAAAGGAATTTTAAAAATGAGCGAAAAGGAGTCAGAATCGTATTTTTTTCAAGTTGCGTCAAAATTGATCGAACTACGTGGGTCTGATTCTCACGGGATGTGAGATACGTAGGCAAACCTCATCGGTGTCGACCCCACTTTTAAAAAATAAACAAATAAGTTCATTAGTCAAAATAAAATCGATCCAGCTTTGGTTAAGCCTTGTACCAATCTTGACAAAATAGCCTTAGAACACTTTACATTGTCAATGGGCTATTATCGTTAAGAAACGACGTGTCTGCCACTTTTTCTAGAAAATTACCCTGCTTCAGCCCAAAACTTTACTAAAAAAGGGGCCACTTTTGCAAAAATGGCCATTTTGGTCAATATTGCGCAAATAGCCATTTTTGGGTGAGGTGTCTTTTGAAAAACTAAAATTGGTTTTTGTAAAAAGATTTTGTTGGTTTTCTCTTTGAAAATTAAAATCAATCCTGACCTTATCCGTCCACAGGTACAAAATGAGTATTGTCCCAATCTGCAACTGAATATCGTAGAGGAAGCTCCCCTACAGCTCCGAATGTGGTGGCATGACCTAGACGAGGAGGGTAAAGAATGGGTAAGTGAGCAATTGGGTTCTCTCGTTGACATCATGAAGGTGAAACCGAGAAATGACTTAATCAAGGCTTTAGTAATCTTCTGGGATCCAGTTCATAATGTATTCTGTTTCTCGGATTTCGAGCTCACTCCTACCCTGGAAGAGATAGCAGGGTATACAGGTTTTGGACGGAATTTAAGGAACTAACAACTCATCTTCCCGAGGCCCATGTCAGTGCGCCGTTTCTTTGATTTCCTATCCATCAACAAACAACTCAGAAAGAGCCGGGTGGTTGATGGCTGTTGCACGTTCTTTTTCTTGTACTCTAGCTATGGCTTTCCAGACGGGTTCGAAACATATGAAAAAGGGGCTAAACAACAAGCAAGACAAGGATACATGGAGAATTCACCGCCGAATAACCTTCATAGTGGCATTCCTGGGTGTAATGGTCTTTCCAAATGCGAAAGGGACCATTGATGTTCGTGTGACAAGAATCGCCCAGGTTTTGACTGAGAAAAAGGATCACACTTTAGCTCCGCTCATACTGTCTGATATTTACCGGGATTTAACGCAGTGCAAGTCGGGCGAAACATTCTTCGAAGGTTTCAACATTATTCTCCAAATGTGGTTAATCGAACACCTTCGTCAGCACCCGATTCATGAGCTATGGTCCTGACAAAACCAATTTCATCAAAAGTTATGAAGAAAGAGTAAAAGACTACAATTCCCCGGAGGGAGTTGAAGCTTGGATGGACCATCTGAGAACTTTACGGGCAAATCATATAGAATGGCCCCTATTCACCCCAAAGGGTTTTGAGGCAGTTGGGCCGGTATCAAATAGTACCCGAGGAAGAAGATTTGAGCACCCCGGTCATTGAATTACACCCTGAAGCTCCATTACCTGAGGCCTTAATTCAACGAAGCTGGAATGGGTGTCGGTATTTGAAAGAAGATATTCAAGTGCCTGACCTTGTTAGAGGTGAAGTGGATCCGGGTTATACAACATGGTTTGAGAAAAGAAATCGCATTAATGAAGAACTCGAACCCGAGTCAGAAAGGCCTTCCAAAAGGCCTCATGTTCAAGCTTTCGATGATAAGATTCAAGAAAGGTTGGTTTGGGGAGAAAAAGAAAAGGGGTATCAGGCCACCATCCATGCCCTGAAGGAGAAATTAAGGAACCTTGAGTTCGACAATGAGTTGCAAGCACAGGTAGTTGAAAGCGAAAAATGACAGTTGACCCAAGAGAACGAGGCGCTCCGTGACCAACTCCGGAGTTTGAAAATAGCTGCTGAAACACCGACGATGAGTGAAAGGGATGAGAAAATCATTAGCAACCTGAGGACGAAGGTTCATGAGTATGAATTTGGTTTGAACAAAGTTGAAAAGGACCTACTAGATGCCCAAATCAAGTTAGCAAAGGGGGTAGAAGAACATGCTCATCATTTGAGGCAGAAGTATAGCAAAGAAATGGCAATCCTGAAGGAAAAATTGTTTGCCACGGGGAATGAAATGGTCCAACAAACTAAAGACTTTAAAACAGAAAGGGAGCACTATTATGCACAAATCTGCCAATTGGAAGGAACCGTGCAACAACTACATGACCAGAACAATGCAAATGCCCAAGTATTGGAAGCCCGATCACAACAAATAGGGTGCTTGCTTCAGGAGAAAGGGGTCATCAGGAACAAGATCAACAAAATAGCTGACTACGTTGTGCAGAAATGTCACGAATGTGAGAGCATGACTACCTTCATGTTTTTTGCCTCCATGATGACTTTCGTCCACCAGGTGATGGATGATTTGGATCGACTTCAGGGAGATATTGCACACAGGCCTGCACAGAGACCAGCCAATGCACCACAAGCCCCGAGAAGACAAACAGAAGCCCTCCTTTACTTTTGACGTTTTAGTTTTTGAGTCTGTATTTTATTGCTTTCTAGAATGTTAAGTTGTTGATGTTTGTCTAGAGTCTGTACTATTTCTTTTATGGTTATCAGCATTTCAAACTGCTTGTAATGAAAAACAAAGAGCTATCTTTAGTAATGAAAATTGCACCTTGTCACTCTATATCTACTCTCTTGAACTACGTGATGATCTGATTCATGTGACGCCATGATACGTAGGCAATCCACATAGGATTAGATCATAACCCTAAAAGAAAATAATCAAGAAAGAATAGAGTGAAACATTAAAGCCGGGATGAAACACACAGCCGTCGCAAACATTTTAGAAAAACGTTTGACTGTTTAGGTGCATTGCATCCCAACGTGTGATTTCCTATATGTTAATATCTCAAACTAACCCATTTGCTGTCTAATCTTAAGGTTCTTACTTTTAAGGTGTTTGGTTTTTGTGGTGGTATTCTGGCGACACACCACTATTTTACAAGGTCCAAAAGGAGCATTGCAATGGCATCTGAAAGTCATCTGTCTATTGTCAAACCTGAAGATAGCCCCACACCGGTTATCCCACAGTCTGAATCAACGGTTGCCGAAGAGAATAGGAGGCTGAGATGCCGCATGTTAGAAATGTGGGATGCTTGGTATAATTGCAGGGAGCCGCCTAGTGCTATCCTCAGTTTCCTTGAGTTGATCCGAATCTAATTGCAGGGAGCCGCCTAATGTTCCAATTTCAGCATCTAACCCGTTCATACCATTTGGGTTCCCTACTATGACCGGAATGCCTTCTGAGGTCCGCCCCCAGGCACCATCTTCTGGAATACCCTCTGTTGTATTCACCGCGTCGCCAGCCGCCGGTATGGAACAACCAACAGTGCCACGACAGAGCTTTGAGCCATCAAATTTCACTTTTCAAGCTCCCCAATTCCAACTGGATACTACCAGAGTCACTCCGAACTCTTATTCGCAACACCCACAATTTGAGTCTCCTATGGAACAGGAGAGAATCTTGAGAAATCCTGAACAAGAGGAGATGACGCGGAAAATGAAAAGTATTGAGCAAAGCTTGAAGAACATACAGGGTCTGAGTGGCCAAAAAAGCGTGTCTTACGCCGATCTGTGCATGTTTCCTCATGTGTATCTGCCCGTGGGTTTCAAAACACCAAATTGAAAAATATGACAGGCATGGAGACCTGATTGCCCATTTGAAACGATATTGCAATCAATTGATAGGGGAAGGGGGAAAAAAAGAGTTATTGATGGCATACTTGGGAGAAAGCCTTGCTGGGATCGCCTCAGAATGGTATATTGATCAGGACATCTGCCGTTGGCACATATGGGATGATCTAGCTCGGGACTTTGTGAGACAGTTTCAATACAACATGGACATAGCTCCAGATAGAAATTCTCTGTCCAACCTCAAGAAGAAGGCTTCCAGAAGCTTCCGAGAATACGCCATCAAATGGCGTGAACAGGCATCCAGAGTAAATCCTCCTATAGATGAGACCGAAATGGTCAGTGTCTTCCTGCAAGCCCAAGAGGCCTATTACTTCCAAAATATGATGTCGGCCATGGGCAAATCGTTCGCAGAGGCCATCAAAATTGGCGAAATGGTAGAAAATGGCTTTAAAACGGGCCGTATCATGAGTCAGTCAGCCCTGAGAGCCACCTCCCAAGCCATTCAGAGCGGCTTGGGAGGCATGGCAAGCAGAAAGAAGAAATAAGAGGGAACCATGATGGCATCAAGCCTAGGAAGTCCTCGACAACCTCGGGACTATCCAAGCCTATCTCCCAGAGCTTCACAACATTATTTTCCTCATCAAGACACAACCTATGCTATGCCTCCCCATCCCTACACGATAATGAATGCTCAACCGTACACACGGCCACAACGACAATACAATCAGAACAGAGCTCCACTTCCCAGAAATAACCATCCTAACCAAGCTCCATATAATCCACATACTCCCCAGAACAACCACCAATACAATACCCATCCCCGTGAGCCACCCAGAGAACCAACTTCACACCCATTGGTGAGTCACTCTAGCCTCTTTCCAAAATTGGTTCAGATGGGTCTTTTGCAGCCCATGCCTCCAAACAGGCAGAATCCAGAATCTCCATCATACAGGCCGTTACCAGGTGTGCCTATCATTCTGGGGCGGAAGGGCATGATATTGAGAACTGTTGGACTCTCAAAAGAGCAGTTGAAAGCCTAATGAACAGAAAAAGGTAGTGCTGAGGGACGAGGAAGTCCCCAATGTAACAAATAATCCATTTCCATCCCACAACAACGGGCCCGTCATCAGAATGATTTGTGAGGACAAGGAGTTTGACCCTTCTTTGAAAGCCATTATTGCCATCGCTGATACAGAAAAGAAACCTAAGACATCGACAAAACCGGTCAGGGATGCAAAGAAAGCAAAGCCTACCACCCAGAATGAAGAAAAGGCTAAGGAAGTAGAGGGAGAGGTACCACCAACCAAAGAAGCCGTCCTTTACGTCCCAAGAGCTCCCAGAAATAGGCAGCTCACGTTGAGCCCTCCAAAGAGTTTGAAGCTAAGATCAAATTTTCCAAGAATGTATGTACCAAAGGGGATGTATGTGGCAAAAGGGCCAGTCATCTCAAAGCTAGATGAGCCTCTAATCATCAGTCACAGGCCACAAATTCCAATAAAAGATACCACTGCCATCCCCAGGAACTATAATCAGACACTGGTTACCAATAAAGGGAAGGAAGTCAGAGGAGAAGTGAATGAAACAAACCCATTTGGGAAGTATCATGATCCAGAAGGGTTGAACAAAGACAAACAGAAACGTTTCCCCCTCAAACAGCCTGTTACTACCGAAGAAGCCGAGGAATTCTTCCGAAAAATGAAAACATCGAAGTATGCTGTGATTGATGAACTCAGAAAGGCTCCTGCCCAAGTCTCACTCTTGTCTCTATTGTTAAGCTCAAGCGAGCACCAAGAAGTACTTCTAAAGACGCTAAATGAGGCGTATGTGCTGATCGAGACTACGGTTGAACAACTGGAAAGAATGGCAGAATGTTTCTTCGAAGTCAAAAAAATCTTTTTTAGCCGAAATGACTTACCTCCCGAAGGAGCTGCCCATAACAGGGCTTTACACTTAACGGTCAAGTGTGAGGGTTATTATGTGAAAAGGGTCATGCTGGCCGGCAGATCCGGGGTAGATATTTGCTCTCTGTCAACATTGCAAAGGATCAGGTCGAATAATGTTTGTGTCCGGGATTTCGACGGCATCAAAAGGGATACTATAAGAGAAATTGATTTAATCCTAACCATTGGCCCTGTGGATTTCAAAATAACGTTCCAAGTTCTGGACATGGACACTTCCTATAACTTTCTACTAGGAAGGCCCTGGATCCATGCTGCGGGAGCCGTACCCTTTACTCTCCATCAAATGGTCAAGTTCGAGCAGGAGAACCAAGAGATAGTTGTCCATGGAGAGGATGAACAATCAATCTACAGGGACCCATCGGTCCCCTATCTTGAGGCAAGAGAGGGAAGTGAACACATTGTTTACCAGGCTTTTGAAATTGTGCTTGCTGACCAGTGCGAGGAAGGAACTCCATGCCCTCAACCCTGTTTGTCGAGCGCATCAGTCATGGTCGCCGACGAAATGATCAAACATGGATACAAGCCCGGGAAAGGGCTTGGGGAATCTTTATAGGGCATCACAGAACCCGTTACGTTGCCTGGAAACAAGAAATTCTTTGGCATAGGTTTTCAAGCTACCAGCGCCGATGATGAATGGGCTGAAAAACGTAAGAGAGATGGGTGGGTTTTGCCTCAGCCAATTCCGCACCTCGCCAAAACATTTGTTAAGCCAAAATATATAGAAGGAGAAGAAGAGGCCTTCAAGGCCGAAGAAATCAAAGAGATTTGCGAGGTGATGAGACAAATGCTCTATGAAGTTCACATTGTTCAGCCGGGTGAAGGCTCGAGCACCGCTGAGGTGCAATATATGGGACCAAATGCCAAATTGAAAAATTGGAAAGCTACTCCCTTCCCAGTCAGGAGGGAATCTTGGTAGTTCATGTTTTGCCATCCTTTCTGCACTCCGAGTTATTTCAGTGTGTAACTCGAGTATTGTAATTCCATTGTCTTTTAAATTCCGATGTAAAACCCTATTATCTTCAAATTCAATGAAATGAAATCAATATTTCATCGTCTATGGATCTCCTTTTATTATTCTTTCTGATTTTGTTATTTTTCTTATTTTTCAGTCCTGATAATGCGGCTTTAAACAACATGACATGCTTGCGGACTTCATGCCTAGATCTTGAAACGCCATCTAACTGTGAAATAATGAATCAAGAGCTCGAATATGATGAAGATGAGGCTTTTGGAGAAATAAATAGACAATTGGAAAAATTTGAGAATAAACCTAAGCCAAACCTAAATGAAACTGAGCCAATCAATTTGGGCAAATTAGAAGAGGTCAGAGAAACCATGATAAGCATTCACACGGAGGAAAAAACTAGAGATGCATTGATCTAGCTCTTGTTTGAATTTAAATATGTGTTTGCATGGTCTTACGATGATATGCCCGGATTGAGTGTTGATTTAGTGGTGCACAAATTACCAACTTACCCCGATCACCCACCTGTCTAATAAAAGCAAAGAAAGTTCAAAACATGCATCAACGACATAATTAAAGAAGAAAAAGCCGGTGTAATCCGAGTTGTCAGATACACCACATGGCTACCTAACGTAGTCCCAATATCAAAAAAGGACGGGAAGATCCGAGTATGTGTTGATTACAGGGATTTAAACAAAGCAAGTCCCAAGGACAACTTCCCGTTACCAAACATTCACATCCTTGTCGACAATTTTGCCAAACATGAGGTACAGTCGTTTGTAGATTGTTATGCCGGGTATCATCAAGTTCTGATGGATGAAGAAGACGCATAAAATACGGCTTTCACCACACCATGGGGAACCTACTATTACCGGGTCATGTCGTTCGGTTTGAAAAACACCGGGGAAACTTATATGAGAGTCATGACTGCCATCTTCCATGACATGATGCACCAAGAAATCGAGGTGTATGTTGATGATGTAATTATTAAATCCAGGACACAAGAAGACCATGTTCGAGATTTGAGAAAATTCTTTGAGCGGCTACACAAGTACGATTTGAAATTGAACCCTGCTAAATGTGCATTTGGTGTTCCATCGGGGAAGCTCTTGGGGTTTCTAGTCAGCCGAAGGGGCATTGAATTAGATCCATCAAAGATAAAATCTATCCGAGATCTTCCACCTCCAAAAACCAAGAAAGAAGTCATGAGTTTACTGGGAAGGTTAAACTACATCAATCGGTTCATCGCAAAGCTTACAACCACCTGTGAGCCCATATTTAAGTTACTAAAGAAAGATGCGGCGATTAAATGGACAGATGAATGCCAGGAAGCTTTTGACAAAATCAAAGGATATTTGTCAAATTCGCTAGTGTTGGTCCAACCTGAGCCCGGGAGACCTTTGTTCTTGTACCTGACCGTCTTGGATAATTCTTTTGGATGTGTCCTCGGACAACATGATGTTACCGGGAAGAAAGAGCAAGCCACCTACTATCTGAACAAGAAATTCACTTGGTATGAAGCCAAATACACTCTATTGGAGAGAACTTGATGTGCCCTAACTTGGGTTGCTCAAAAGCTCAGACATTACTTGCTGGCCTATACTACATATCTCATAACCAGGCTGGACCCTTTAAAGTACATATTTCAAAAACCGATGCCCACAGGAAGGCTAGCAAAATGGCAAATCCTGCTCACAGAGTTCGACATTGTCTATGTCACCCGCACAGCCATGAAAGCCCAAGCCTTGCCGATCATCTAGTGGAAAATTCGGTTGATGATGAATACCAACCTTTAAGCACCTACTTCCCGGATGAGGAAGTAAATTCAGTCAAAGTAATCCCAGAAGACACTAACACTTGGAAAATGTTCTTTGATGGAGCAGTTAATGCAAAAGGTGTTGGGATTGGGGCAATGATCCACGGGACAACACTATCCAGCCACCACCCATCTCCGGTTCTTCTGTACAAACAACACTGTTGAGTATGAAGCTTGCATAATGGGCATGAACATGGCAATTGATATGGATGTGGAGGAATTGCTAATCATGGGGGATTCTGACTTGATCATCAAACAACCACAACACGAATGGGAAACTCGAGATATCAAGCTTCTTCCATTTAGACAACATGTGGAAGATCTAAACAAGAGATTCAAATCCGTCGAGTTCAAGTATATTCCTCGATTCCACAATGAGTTAGTAGATGCATTGGCTACCTTGGCTACAATGCTACCATATCCGGGCAATGTCCATATTGACCCGTTGGAGATTCAACTCCGGGAAAGACACGGCTATTGTAATACAGTTGAAGTAGAACCTGTTATCCAACCCTGGTATCATGATGTTAAAAGGTTATTGAAAGCAAAATAATATGTGGAGCACGCCAACAGAGACCAAAAGAGAACCATCAGAAGGCTCGCCAGCAGTTTCTTCTTAAGCAGAGAAGTGTTGTATAAAAGAACTCCGGATCTGAATCTGTTAAGGTGCGTGGATGCCAAAGAAGCTGAAAGATTATGAAAGAAGTGCATTCAGGAGTATGTGGTCCCCATATGAACGGGTACGTCCTCACAAAGAAAATCCTGCGGGTAGGATATTACTGGATGACCATGGAAAAAGATTGTTTCTGTTTTGTCCGAAAGTGCCATCAGTGTCAAATACATGGCGACCTGATTCATGCACCACCCTCGAAATTACATCCCATGTCAACACCTTGGCCGTTCTTTGCCTGGGGAATGAATGTCATTGGGCCAATCGAACCAAAAACTTTAAACGGACACAGATTTATTTTTGTTGCCATCGACTATTTCACAAAATGGGTCGAAGGAGTCACTTTCAAAGACGTCACTAAGAAAGCAGTGGTGGACTTCATGCATTCAAACATCATCTGTCGTTTTGGTATTCCAAAAACTATCATTACTGATAATACTGCGAATCTAAACAATCACTTGATGAGGGAGGTGTGTGAACAGTTTCAAATCACACACCGTAATTCCACCCCTTACCGGCCCAAAGTCAATGGTTCCGTCGAAGCAGCAAATAAGAACATCAAGAAAATCCACAGAAAAATGATCCAAAGTTCTAGGCAATGGCACGAGAAATTGCCTTTCGCATTATTGGGATATCACACAACCGTGCGCACATTAGTTGGAGCTACGCCTTATCTGTTGGTCTATGGCACTGAAGCCGTAATACCTGCAGAAGTTGAAATTCCCTCCCTTCAGATCATTGTCGAAGCTGAGATTGAGGATGATGAATGGGTCAAAACATTGGAACAGTTAACTCTGATCGATGAAAAAAGAATGGCCGCAGTTTATCACGGGCAGTTGTTCCAACAAAGAATGGCCCACGCATATAACAAGAAAGTGCAGCCTAGGAATTTTCGAAGTGGGGAACTCATCCTAAGGCGTATCCTCCCGCACCATGAAGAGGCGAAAAGAAAATTCTCCCCAAATTGGAAAGGTCCATACATCATAAAAAAATTGTTACCAAAAGGAGCATTGTACTTAGGGGATGTTGAAGGAAATGACCCCGAAACAACTGTCAATGCAGATGCAATCAAAAGGTATTATATTTGACCTCTTAGCAGTTTGACACTCTCCGATTGAAAGGATGAAGGCTTTCATTCTCGCTACCCCAAACACTATCAACCCTTTTGCAAACCCTTTGAGCCGGTTACTCTTCTTTGATTACCCTCTTTGGAACCCGAAAGTGTTATTGAAAAAAAAACAAAAAAAAAAACATTGAAAACAAAGGTTTCCTGAACTACGGTTGACTTGATTCCGAAAGGATACATAGACAGCCTCTCCCTGGGGTTCAGTCACATCAACATAAAATTCCACATTTTCCCCAAGAGTTTAAGCAGAGGCAAGTGTTATGATATATTCGGCAATGTTCCGCCCGAAAGGTTGCAAAGTTGTAATTCGATACGAATTCTTTTTACCCAAAATCCTGTTCAAGTCCTTCCGATCGATCAGCGAAGATGTCCAAAATTGGAGGATGCAGTTATTTGGAGCTGATACAAACAAATGAAAGAATTTAAAATGAGAGAGTCTTATCGGTGAAAACCCACACGGGAACTGTAAGGCGATAGTAAGAAAAGAAAAGTATAATGAGAGAGTCTTATTGGTGAAAACCCACACGGGCACCGTGAGGCGATGGTAAGAAGAGAAAAGTAAAATGAGAGAGTCTTATTGGTGAAAACCCACACGGGCACCATAAGGCGACGGTGAGCAGAGAAATTGAAAATGATAGAGTCTTGTTAGTGAAAACTCGCAAAGAGCACTACAAGGCGATGTCAAGAAGAGAAATAAAAGAGAATAGTCGGTGAAAACCCGCAACGGGTGCCACTAATCGGAAAAGGATAATTGCTTATTGACATGGACGCAGCCCGGGGCAAGGTTTCTCAACCTCGAGGTAAAAGTCATGGCGAATTTCTTAGAGTCGGATGGTTTACATAGATCGGAAATCCAGTCCAAGATGCATGTCATGTTCATTGAAGGCCGCATACACTCCAGATGAGTCC
This sequence comes from Nicotiana paniculata, assembly GCA_005239505.1. NCBI lineage: Eukaryota > Viridiplantae > Streptophyta > Magnoliopsida > Solanales > Solanaceae > Nicotiana > Nicotiana paniculata. The sequence continues at coordinate 16,140 of ML336040.1, forward strand.
TTCTTTTTTTTCCCCGAAAGGGATATTTCTTCTCAAAATTCATTGTTTCCATTTATTTGTTATTCTCTTTCAATCCCTTTCGGTCTAACTCTATTTCTAAAGTAAGGCAAAGAAATGATGGCAAAACTGATTTACAGGGCTCTCATTTGACACGGGCTAATATGCAAAAGGCACCTAGCCTCATTAGGGGCATTGAGTCGATCTTGACTGGCCATAGCGACCAATGCTTCGAACTCAAAGAACTCTTGGAAGGAGAAGACCAAATTAAGACGCCCATGAAGGCGAATAAAGTTGAAATGTTGAGTCCCACGGGGCTAATCATCTCGGCAATGATCGAAGAGCCAAAATACTCCAAATTCCATAAAGTTTAAAGTTGAAAGAAAAAGTTAAAAATGAAAGGCCAATAAAGGCAAAAACAAAGTCGGAAAGGTTAAGTCCCACGCGACTAGCCATTACAGCAAAATTCGAGGAGCCTAAATCTCACCAATGCTCCGAAATCCAAAAGAAAAAAAAGTCAAAACTGAAAGACCTACAAAGGCAAACAAAACCAGAATGTTGGGTCCCACGTGACCGATTTCCATAGGAAAATCTAGAAAGCCAAAATCCTCGGGATTAAAGATAAAACCCAATCCCCAGCAAGCAAGCAAGTAGTTGAGATATTCATCAAAGGAGCCGAAATCAAGCAAGTCTAAATAATCAAGGCCGCAAAACCAACCACCGTTTCAAACTGACAATTGTTCTTTGTTTGAAGGAAACAGGTGTAACTCAAAAGTAACCTTGCAAAAAGCAGGTGCAACCAAAGGAAATTGCGCAAGGGCCAGAAGCGACTTTGCAGCGACGATTCCAGAAGGAAAGTTCCCTCTAAAGTTCTTTCCTTACTTCACTCATTCTTCGAAAATAATCAAAAATAAGAAGAGGAAATGATGTTGAAAACAGTTCAAACCTAAGGTAGTATAGGGCCTCCAATCCCCAGCTACACCTTTTCCAGCATAGGATATTCCATTCCTTTGTTGATGCCAACATAGGGTCCCACTCCCTAGTTGATGCCGACATAACTCGATGCCAACCTAGGATATCCCAGCCCTTAGTTGATGCCAACATAGGTTCCCACTCCCTAGTTGATGCGAGCATAACCCGGTGACTTTTCCAACCTAGGATGTTCCATTCCTTAGTTGATGCCAACATATGGTCCCAATCCCTACTTGATGTCAGCATAATCTGATGACTTTTCCAACCTAGGATGTTCCGTTCCTTAGTTGATGCAAACATAGGGTCCCACTCCCTAGTTGATGCCGACATAACTCGATGCCAACCTAGGATATTCCAGTCCTTAGTTGATGCCAACATAGTGTCCCGATCCCTAGTTGATGCCGGCATAACCCGATAACTTTTCCAACCTAGGATACTCCATTCCTTAGTTGATGCCAACATGGGGTCCCACTCCCTAGTTGATACCGGCATAGCCCGATGATCTCTTTTCCTGGCAACAACATAACCTGTTGGCCTTTCCAGACACCAGCATAACCTGGTGATCTTTTCCTGACAACAACATAACATGTTGGTCTTGTCCAGATACCGGGATAACCCAGTGATCTCTTTGCCTGGCAACAACATAACCTGTTGGCCTTTCCAAACACCAGCATAACCTGGTGATCTTCTCCTAACAACAGCATAACCTGTTGGCCTTTTTCGGATACCGGCATAACCCAGTGATCTCTTTTCCTGGCAACAACATAACCTGTTGGCCTTTCCAGACACCAGCATAACCTGGTGATCTTTTCCTGACAACAACATAACCTGTCGGTCTTGTTCAGATACCGGCATAACCCGGTGATCTCTTTTCCTGGCAACAACATAACCTGTTGGCCTTTCCAGACACCAGCATAACCTGGTGATCTTTTCCTGACAACAACATAACCTGTCGGTCTTGTTCAGATACCGGCATAACCCGGTGATCTCTTTTCCTGGCAACAACATAACCTGTTGGCCTTTCCAGACACCAGCATAACCTGGTGATCTTTTCCCAACAACAACATAACCTGTTGGTCTTTTCCCAACACCGGCATAACCCGATGGTCTCTTTTTTAGCAACAACATAACCTGTTGATCATCCCCAACACCGGCATAACCTGGTGATCTCTTTTCCTGGCAACAACATAACCTGTTGATCCTTCCCAACACCAGCATAACCTGGTTATGTTCTTTTGGAAACAACATAAACTGTTGATCCTTCCCAACACCAGCATAACCTTGTGATCTTCTTCTGTCAGCGGCATAACCTGTCGATTTTCTCCTGACGCTGGCATAACCTGGTGATCATTTCTGAGATGACATAACCTGTCGATATTGTCAACATAAGGTTTTCAAATCCCTCGTTGATTTTATTTTAGGCATAGGGTATCCACCCCCTAGTCTACATCCACTCCGGATGCACCATTCCTGACTTTTTGTCGCTCTCAATAAAATAGTAGCATAAATTTCATTACAATAACTCACGAAATTTTCCTAGTAAAAATTTGGGCAGAAAACTTCGTTTTTTTGTTTTTGATTTGAGATTACACTTTAGGTTAATGGATTCGAGACGACCAAAAGGAAAAGTTTTCGATCCGGAAAAAAAGAGAAAGAGAAGATTGAACCCAAAGTGTAGAAGCGGGGAAGACGTGGACAATTCAAGACGAAATTGAAGTCATCCTTTCTGTATATCCTACATTGATCCGAAGGACGAGAAGATAAAACCAGCATCTATGACTATCAAGAATCGAGATCCAGGTCAGAGTCAGCAAAATCCAAGACTCAAGACCAAGCCTTAGAGTGTATAGATAGGGATTTTGTAACTAGTAGTTGATAGACTTAGTTAGTCTTTTTTATTTTGTTACTTTGGTGTAATAAGGAGCTCAGCAGCAGTAACATCAGGAACAACCACATTAAAATCACAGTTACCCGGTAGTGTCAAGACCCAAATCCTATTTCAGGTCGCGATGGCGCCCAACACGGCCGTCAGGAAAGCCAACCACTATCTACTAGTGATTTCAGGTAGTTTGCCAAAAATATTTTTCAACACTTGCTTAACTTAGTTTTGAGACATTAAGTAAAAACGGATAACTTAGGAAAATTTTATGCAAAATAAATAATCATGAAGTCATAATTTACGATTATATCCCAAAATAAAGTCTACTAGCGTGTGTGTGCCAGGAAGTAGTGTCACAAGTTTACAGGCATCTAGTAGCATAATATCAAAAGAATGAAAGTATGTCCTACTGTCTGAGTAAGTTAGACAAAAATAACAAAAGAATATCTCCAAAGTGCTGCTGGAAATCGCCAAGAAGAGCAGCTCACCGTGAAGCCTCGACCAGTAAAACTCAGGAACGAGCTTCGGAATGGAACCCAGATGCACCTGCCTCAGAACCTGTACAATTAAGTACAGAGCGTAGCATGAGTACATAAACAATATGTACCCAGTAAGTATCCCGCCTAATCTCGAAGAAGTAGTGACAAGAGGTCGACTTGACACTTACTAGGGTCCAAGCAGTGTATTTAGGTGCTAATTTAAAAGAGGATAACAAGTAAGCATGGATAGTCAGAAAAGAAATAGCGAATCGTAATAAAATCCAAATATGTAGCGAATCATCATTTTACAAGTTTTCAGTTCGATCTTCCAGGAAAATTCACAGCTCAACAGTCATAAACAATATCAGGCAAATAGCATGGCATAGTGGAATAAGGACATCCGGCCTGGGCCAACATAATAATAATAACTGTGCCCTGCCGAAGGGTCGAATGTCTCGAACAATAGATGCATCTATCAACCTGTTGTGGCGTACGACCTGCTCCCATGAGAGTAGGGGAAAGAATCATCCGCTCGCGGGATATAAATTGCGAGGCGGTCCCATGCAAACACAACATCTTTCTTTCAATTCTTTTCAAATAACAATCCCGGGTAAAGAATGCGCCCGAAACTCCAAATTCGCCGCCCATGGACTCGAAACTAGTCAAATATTGCATAAATAAATCAATCTATACTCAAAAGTATGAAATTTCCTATTTAAATGATTGTTTCAACCTAAATTGAAAAATCCCAAGATACACCCCCGGGCCCACATGCTCGGATTCCAGAAATTTTTGAAGGAAACTATCACCCATGGCCTATGGATCAATATTATATAGTTTTTGTTTGATTCCTCAACAAATGTCTTGGTCATTTCCCATTTTTGTCAAAAATCTAGGTTTTTACAGTTTCAACTAATAGTGGTGTTAATCTACCTAACAACTCAAGTAATAAGCTAAATTCATAGTAGGAATCACTTACCTCACAGTAGCTAGGTCGAATACCCTCTTTGCATGCTCTCAAAATCGCCCAAGAATGAAGAAAAAGTGTTCAAAAATGGCTAAGTCCATGTTTAAAAGGAAGTGCACTGCCTACAGGCTTTTCGCACCTGCGGCTCGAGGACCGCACATGCGGTCTCACATCTGCAAGGAAATTCTCGCACCTGCGGATAAGGGGAAGAGGGCCTGGTTTCGCACCAACAATCATTTTAGGCTGGTTTTTGCCTCACTCGATGCCTGAATGGCATCTGGGCCCACCCGAGACCCCGTCCAAATATACCAAAATGTCCTAAATCATAATATGGACTCTCTCAAGCCTTCAGAACGTTCGAAACAACGCTAAATCTAAAAATCACACCCCAAAACCTATTGGATCAAACTTAAGAACTTCAAGTACTTTGAATTCGCTAACAATGCGTCGAACCTATCTATACTACTCGGAATGACACCAAATTTTGCAAGCAAGTCATAAATGATATAACGAAACTATTATCGGTTTCAGAATTCCATTCGGACCTCGATAACACAAAAACACATGCCAAACCTCAATTTGAACTTTAAGGACATTCTTATTTCACCATTTGGCGCCGAAACGCTCCCGGATTATCCAAAACCCGTTCCGAACACACGCCCAAGTCCGAAATCATCATACGAACCTACCGAAATCCTCGAATCTCAATTTCGGGGTCGTTTACTGAAAATGTTGACTGAAGTCAAATTTGGCCTTTAAGGCCTACCTTAAGGAACTAAGTGTTCCTATACCACTCCAAACTCCTCCAAACTTCAAACCACCCGTCCCCGCAAGTCATAAATAAGTAAAAGCAACTACGGGAAGTCGCATTTAGGGGCACAAGGTCCTAGAACACAAAACGACCGATCGGGTCGTTACATTCTCTACCTCTTAAACAAAACGTTCGTCCTCAAACGGGTCTAGAATCATACCTAGAGTGCTGAACAAGTGTGGATATCTGCTCCGTATGTCCTCCTCAAACTCCCCAGTCGCCTCCTCGACTGGTTGGCCCCTCCACTGGACCTTTACGGCGGAAACCATCTTGGACCTCAACTGGCGATCTTGCCTGTCAATGATAGCAACTGGCTCCTCCTCGTAACCCAATCTCTCATCTAGATGAATGGTACTGAAATCTACCACGTGAGATAAGTCGGCGTGATACCTCTGGAGCATGGAGACATGAAAGACCGGATGAACCCCTGGTAAACTAGGAGGTAAAGCAAGCTCATAAGCAACCTCCCCAACTCGTCTCAACACCTCGAATGGGCCTATAAAACTCGGGCTCAGCTTGCCCTTCTTCCCAAACCTCATAATACCCTTCATCGACGAGACCTTCAACAGAACTTTCTCGCCCTCCATAAATGATACATCACGCGTCTTCTGATCCGCGTAACTCTTCTGTCTGGACTGTGCTGTGTGAAGTCTCTCCTGAATCAACTTCACCTTCTCTGAAGCATCCTTCACCAAATCGGTGCCATATAGCTTAGCCTCGCCAGGCTCAAACCACCCGATGGGAGATCGACATCGCCGACCATACAAGGCCTCAAATGGAGCCATCTCAATGCTGGACTGATAACTATAATTATAAGCAAACTCGGCCAAAGGCAAGAACTGGTCCCACTGCCCTCCAAATTCAATCACACATGATCTGAGCATGTCCTCCAATATCTGAACTGTTTGCTCTGGCTGCCCGTCGGTCTGAGGGTGAAATGTTGTGCTGAGCTCTACCCGGGTGCCTAACTCTCTCTGTACGGCTCTCCCGAAGTGCGAAGTGAACTGAGGACCTCGATATGATATAATGGACAGAGGCACACCGTGCAATCAAACTATCTCCCGAATGTAGATCTAGGCCAACCTCTCAGAATTGTAAGTGGTAGCTACTGGAATGAAATGTGCCGATTTGGTCAACCTATCCACAATGACCCAAACCGCCTCAACCTTCCGCAAAGTCCGAGGCAACCCAACTACGAAGTCCATAGTGATGCTCTCCCATTTCCACTCAGGGATAGGCATCTGCTGAACTAGGCCTCCTGGCCTCTAGTGCTCATATTTAACCTGCTGGCAATTTAGACATCTAGCCACAAACTCCACTATGTCTTTCTTCATCCGCCTCCACCAGTAGTGCTGCCTCAGGTCACGATACATCTTCATAGCACCAGGATGTATAGAATACCGTGAACTGTGAGCCTCCTCTAGAATCCTCTCCCTCAAGCCATCAACATTAGGGACACATAAGCGACCTTGAAGTCTCAAAACACCATCCTTGCCAATAGAAACCTCCTTGGCACCACCCAGAACCACTGTTTCCCGGAGAGGCACCAAGTGCGGATCATCATACTTCCGAGTCTTGATCTCCCCCAATAATGAAGATCGAGCCATCACACATGCAAGAATCCGGCTGGACTCGAAAAGGTCCAACCTCACTAGGAAATTAGCCAAGGACTGAATGTCCAAAGCCAGAGGTCTCTCCTCTATTGAAATGAAAGCCAAACTGCCCATACTCTCCGCCTTCCTGCTTAAGGCATCTGCTACCACGTTCTCTTTGCCCGGATGATAAAGAATGGTGATTTCATAATCCTTCAACAACTCAAGCCACATGTGCTACCTCAAATTGAGATCCCTCTGCTTGAACAAGTGCTGCAAACTGCGGTGATCTGTATAAACCTCACAAGGCACCCCATACAAGTAATGCCTCCAAATCTTAAGAGCATGAACAATCGCCGCCAACTCTAGATCATGCACGTGGTCATTCTTCTCATGAACTTTTAGCTTCCGTGAAGCATATGCAATGACTCGCCCCTCCTGCATCAACACAAAACCAAACCAACACGTGAAGCATCGCAATAAACCGTATACATCCCAGAACCGGAAGGCAACACTAGAACTGGTGCTGAGGTCAATGCTATCTTGAGCTTCTGAAAGCTCGCCTCACACTCGTCGGACCATCAAAATGGGGCATTCTTCTGGGTCAATCTAGTCAGAGGGGCTGCAATGGATGAAAATCCCTCCTGATCTCTGTAGCTGAAGTAGGCGTAGCCAACTCTGAACTGCCTCAATCTTCTTAGGATCAACGTGGATACCCTCTCCGGATACCACATGCCCCAAGAATGCCACAGAACCAAACCAAAACTCACACTTGGAGAACTTAACATACAACTTATGTTCCCGCAAAGTCTGGAGAGAAACCCTCAGATTCTGCTCGTGCTCCCCCAGGCTACGTGAGTAAATCAGAATGTCATCAATGAAGACGATGACAAAAGAATCAATGTAAGTCCTGAACACCCTGTTCATCAAGTCCATAAATGCTGCTGGGGCATTAGTCAAGCCAAAGGACATCACCAGGAACTCATAGTGACCATATCTCATACGAAAGGTAGTCTTCGGAACATCCGAGTCCCGAATCTTCAGCTGATGGTACCCCGATCTCAAGTCAATCTTAGAAAATACCCGAGCACCCTGTAATTGGTCAAACAAATCATCAATATGTGGCAACGGGTACTTATTCTTGATGGTGACCTTGTTCAACTGGCGGTAGTCAATACACATCCGCTTGTCCCATCCTTCTTCTTCACAAATAGCACTGGAGCATCCCAAGGTGATACGCTCAGTCTGATAAACCCCTTAGCCAATAACTCCTCGAGCTATTCTTTCAATTCCTTCGGAGCCATACGATATGGGGGAATAGATATGGGCTGGGTGCCTGGAGCTAAGTCAATGCAGAAATCAATGTCACGATCCGGTGGCATGCCTGGAAGGTCTGAAGGGAATACATCATCAAACTCTCAAACTACTGGCACTGAATCAATCGTCGGAGGCTTGCTAGTGGTGTCTCGCACATACGCAAGATAAGCCAAACAACCCTTCTCGACCATATGTCGAGCCTTCAGGAATAAAATGACCCGACTAGCGGCACTAACTGAGGAACCTATCCTTTCCAATCTCGGCAACTCGGGCATGGCTAGAGTAATAGTCTTGGCATGGAAATCTAGAATGGCATGATAGGGATACAACCAATCCATGCCCAGGATGACCTCAAAATCGACCATATCGAGCAACAAGAGGTCCGTTCTGGTCTCGAACCCACAAAATGTAACCACACAGGACCGATAAATTTGGTCCACAACCATAGAATCGCCCACAGGAGTGGACACATAAACAGGAGTGCCCAAGGACTCACGAGGAATATCCAGGGAATGAGAAAATAAGGCTGATACATATGAATAAATGGACCCTAGATCGAATAATACCGATGCATCTCTACAGCATACTGAAATAATACCTGTGATCACGGCATCTATGGCCACTGCATCTGATCTGGCCGGAATAGCATAGAATCTGGCTGGAGCGCCGGATGCCTGACCTCCACCAGAATAAGCAGGAGCTGACTGGGCTCTCTCTGCCTGGCCTCCACCTCTGGGACGACCCCTACCGGCCTGCCCTCCACCTCTGGGTAGCCGAACCACTGGTGCTGACCTTATAGGCTGGTGACCCTGCTGCACTACATTGTCCCGAAGCCTTGGGTAGTGCCTCTTCATGTGACCTGAATTCCCACACTCATAACAACCTCCCGACACCATGGCCTGCTGCCCTGAAGAAGAACCCTGAATAGTGGGAGGACGGTGGAACTCTCTGGCATAGCACTGAAATAAGGACTGGTAGACCCTTGATGACCAGAATACCCACCGGAGGAACCCTGAATAGCTGGCGGGCGGTAAGAACTCTCCGGCATGGCGCTGAAATAAGGCCTCGCTAGGACACCTCGTGGAGGTGGTGGTGGTGCTGAATATAGGGGTCTACTGGGCTGGCCCCTACCAAAATGACCTCTGCCCCTAGCTGGAGCACCTCTGAAATCCCCAAAAAGTCTAGCCCTCTTATCCTGCTGACCCTTCTCTCTGCTCCTAGACCGATAACCCTCGATCCTGCGAGCAATCTCTACCACAAGCTGATAAGGAGTCCCCATCTCCACCTCTCGGGCCATGTTGGCCCTAATACCTGGATGTAAACCAGCTACAAATCTCTTCACTCTCTCTGCGTTAGTAGGAAGTATCATAAGTGCGTGACGAGACAGCTCAGAAAACCTAGCCTCGTAGTCGGTCACTGACATTCTGACCCTGCTACAGCTGCTCAAACTGATACCACAGCTCTTCCCTCTCAGAGGGTGGAATATATCTGTCCAGGAATAACTGAGTGAACCGCTCCCAAGTGATTGGAGGGAATCTGCCGGTCTGCCAAGAATATAGGACTGCCACCATCTACAAGCCCTGCCCTCTAGCTGAAAAGTAGTGAAGTTAACTCCATGAGACTCCAGTATCCTCATGTTGTGCAGTCTGTCCCTACAACTATCAATAAAGTCCTGTGCGTCCTCATGACGCTCACCTCCGTAGACAGGAGGGTTCAATCTGGTCCATCTGTCTAATAACTTCTGCAGATCGCTGTCCGTAGCTGGTCTGGGCTCTAGTGTTGCTGCTGCTACTGGCTGAACCCCGCCAACGGGCAGTATACCCGGGGTCTGATATACTGTTATTGCATGTCCGGCGGCCTGTGCAGTAGGGGTATGTGCTCCCCCTCCCGCTTGAGATGTGGCCGGATCTGCTGGAAATAAACCAGCCTGAGCCATGGTGTCTATGAACCGTATCATACGACCCATGACCTCCTGAAATCCTAGCGCTGTCGTAAAATCCAAAGGGGCAGGATCTGCTGTGGGCACCTCGCCCTGCTCCTCAGTGATCGGATCCTCTACTGGATCCGCTGGGGGTGCGACTGGTACAGTCCTGGGACACCCTCGTCCCCTACCTCGGGCCGGTGCCCTCCCCCGGCCTCTGCCACGGCCTCGGATGACGGGGGTAGCATCCCCTCCCGGGTCCGAAACATCAGCTGCTCGTGTCCTCACCATCTGTGAGAGAATAGAAGAGTGAGATTTTAGTATACCATCAACTACACGATAGAAGTGAATAAAGAGAGATTTCCTAACACCCTATAGCCTCCCGAAGATAAATACAGACATCTCCGCACTGATCCACAAGACTCTATTGGGTTTGACCGTAACTTGTGAGACCTACGTGATCCTAGAGCTCTGATAACATGTTGTCACGACCCAATTCCTATTTCAGATCGCGATGGCGCCCAACACAGCCGTCAGGAAAGCCAACCACTATCTACTAGTGATTCAGGTAGTTTGCCAAAAACATTTTTCAACACTTGCTTAACTTAGTTTTGAGACATTAAGTAAAAACGATAACTTAGGAAAATTTTATGCAAAATAAATAATCATGAAGTCATAATTTACGATTACATCCCAAAATAAAGTCTAATAGCGTGTGTGTGCCAGGAACTAGTGTCACAAGTTTACAGGCATCTAGTAGAATAATATCAAAAGAATGAAAGGCTGTCCTACTGTCTGAGTAAGTATAGGCAGAAATAACAAAAGAATAGCTCCAGAGTGCTACTGGAAATCGCCAAGAAGAGCAGCTCATCGTGAAGCCTCGACCAGTAAAACTCAGGAACAAGCTCCGGGCTGGAACCCATATGCACCTGCCTCAGAACCTGTACAATTAAGTACAGAGCGTAGCATGAGTACATAAACAATATGTACCCAGTAAGTGTCCCGCCTAATCTCGAAGAAGTAGTGACGGGAGGTCGACTTGACACTTACTAGGGTCCAAACCGTGTATTTAGGTGATAATTTAAAAGAGGACAACAAGTAATCATGGATAGTCAGAAAATAAATAGCGAATCATAATAAAATCCAAATATGTAGCGAATCATCAATTTACAAGTTTTCAGTTCGATCCTCCAGGAACAACAGTCATAAACAATATCAGGCAAATAGCACGCGCATAGTGGAATAAGGACATCCGGCCTTGGCCAACATAATAATAATAATTGTGCACTACCGAAGGGTCAACGACGCGAACCATAGATGCATCTATCAATCTGTCGTGGCATACGGACTTCTCCCATGAGAGTAGGGGAAAGAATCACTCCGCTCGCGGGATATAAATTGTGAAGCGGTCGCACACAAACACAACATCTTTCTTTCAATTCTTCTCAAATAACAATTCCTTTAAAACATCAAATTCTCGGTTTTCTTAAAAACAAAGTTGCATACAATGAAGTTACAAGGCATATAACTCAAGTTAATAGAATTCACATGGCATGGTGTGGGACTAACTACCCAGACATAACAATAACAGTCACTACGCACGGGCTCTGTCACCTCGCACATACGTAGTCCCCCACAACAATGACGCATAATCATTTAATTCATCTATGGGGAAAATTCTCTCTTACAAGGTTAGAAAGGAGACTTACCTCGCGTCAAGTCTACTTCCCGGGTCAAGAATGCGCCTGAAACTCCAAATTCGTCGCCCAAGGACTCGAAACTAGTCAAATATTGCATAAATAAATCAATCTATACTCAAAAGTATGAAATTTTCCTATTTAGATGATTGTTTCAACCTAAATTGTAAAATCCCAAAATCCACCCTCGGGCCCACATGCTCGGTTTCCGAATTTTTTTGAAGGAAACTATCACCCATGGACTAAGAATCAAGATTATATAGTTTTTGTTTGATTCCTCAACAAATTTCTTGGTCATTTCCCATTTTTGTCAAAAAAACTAGGTTTTTACTCTAACCCATGGTTTCAACTAATTGTGATGTTAATCTACCTAACAATTCAAGTAATAAGCTAAATTCATAGTAGGAATCACTTACCTCACAGTAGCTAGGTCGAATACCCTCCTTGCATGCTCCCAAAATCGCCCAAGAATGAAGAAAAAGTGTTCAAAAATGGCTAAGTCTGTGTTTAAAAGGAAGTGCACTGCCTACAGGCTTTTCGCACCTGCGGTCTCGCATCTGCGAGGAAATTATCGCACATGCGGATAAGGGGAAGGGGGCCTGGTTTCGCACTTGCGGTGGGAAGTCCGCACCTGCGGCTCTGCTTCTGCGGAAAGGGGCCCGCACCTGCAGAAATTGGCAACTCCCTCAAGAGTCGCACCTGCGAGACTAGGACCGCAAGAGTGGTCTCGCACTTGCGACTAACCTCCGCAGGTGCGGTCGCACCAGACCTGGTGCACCAGCAATCATTTTAGGCTGGTTTTTGCCTCGCTCGATGCCCGAATGGCATCTGGGCCCACCCGAGACCCTGTCCAAATATACCAACAAGTCCTAAATCATAATACAGACTTGCTCGAGCCTTCGGAACGTCCGAAACAATGCTAAATCTAAAAATCACACCCCAAAACCTATTGGATCAAACTTAAGAACTTCAAGTTCTTTGAATTCGCTAACAATGCGTCGAACCTATCTATACTACTCAGAATGACACCAAATTTTGCAAGCAAGTCATAAATGACATAACAGAACTATTCTCGGTCTCGGAATTCCGTTTGGACCTCGATAACACAAAAACACATTCCAAACCTCAATTTGAACTTTAAGGACATTCTTATTTCATCATTTGACGCCGAAACGCTCCTGGGTCATCCAAAACCCGTTCCGAACACACGCCTAAGTCCGAAATCATTATAAGAACCTACCAAAATCCTCGAACCTTAATTCTGGGGTCGTTTACTGAAATTCTTGACTGAAGTCAAATTTGTCCTTTAAGGCCAACCTTAAGGAACTAAGTGTTCCTATACCACTCCAAACTCCTCCAAACTTCGAACCACCCGTCCCCGCAAGTCATAAATCAGTAAAAGAAACTACGAGAAGTCTCATTTAGGGGCACGAGGTCCTAGAACACAAAACGACCGCTCGGGTCGTTACAGGTAGTCCCAGTTACCAAAACTTCCAGAACTACACTGACCTGATTCCTTTATAGCCAAGGATATGTAGGCAACCTTTGTAGCAGGGTTCGGTCAAACTTTTCAAAAAATGCTTCGCATGGAGTATTTGAACGGGTAAAAGTTGTTCATAACTGCTCACTTTGTATTTGCCCGAAAACTCCTCGTGTTTCCGAGCAAAGAGGGGCAGCTGTGAGCATGTAATTTTTAACCAACTATATACTCCTACAAAAATTATTTTTGTGAATTATTTTTGCATTGCATAATCATAATTCGTCTTTTAAAATTTATAAATGATTTAAAATTGCATAATTAGGTGCATAACCTCAATCATTTTATTAAAAATTACGAAAAATTATCCTTCAAATAATTATAAATGTTAACTAACAATTTCACCTTTTAATTTACTCATTAATTAAAATTTAAACTAGAACTAGATCTAATTAATACATTAATTGCAATTGATTGAAATAAATGATAACAAAAAGGTGATTATTTGACATAATGTGGATTTAATGGTTAAATTCTTAATTTAATCATTTTTTCTAACAAAATTGCGGAATTTATTCTCTAAACGATTAGGAGTCTTAAATTAAATAGTTTTACACTTAATTAACTCAAAAATTAAGTTATAATTAGACAAAAATAAAGTTAAAATTAGTTACTACATTTTTAAAGTTTAATTTGAATTAGTGTTAATTAACTAATTAAGTTAATTGGTCATGGGAGGTTTGAAATCGGACCTGGGCCAAAATTATCCAGGCCCAAATCTTTCTCCCTAACGCCAAAACACACCCAACCCAAAAACACTAAGACCGTCCAAACCCCCTCCCATCTAAACGACCCCGTTTCAAGACCTGATTCATCTCAGTCGCTGATCTTCCCAGATCTAACGGCTGGGAACTATCCCCTAACTTATATATCTATCTATATATATATATATATATATATATATATATATATATATATATATATANCCCCCGCCATACCCCCTCAAACTCACTCTCCCCTACACCCCTCACTCTCGTCTCCCTCCCCAGACCCAAAACCCTAGCCGCCCTCAAATACTCACCGCCTCCGCCGTCCGAAAATCGCCTCACTGGCTGCGAAACTCCACCAAACAACCCCAAAATTTCACCAAACACTCCTATCCTTCCCCTCAATCACCTCCTAAAGATGATTTCCCCAAAAACCCCACCAAAATTTCCCAATCTTAGATCTAAAAACCAAAAACCCTAGAAATCTTCTACCTGGCCGTTTTCGAGAAATTCGACGACCCAAACTCACATGAGTCAATTTTCAGTTTAAATCCACATTTATATATTAATTAGATATAGTTCTAGTTTAAATTTTAAATGAGTTAATTAGACCATTTTCAAACCCTACTGGAGTCCGGCCAAAGTCTGGCGAGTCATCGAATCCGGTCAAACCCATCCTAGCTAACTGGTACCCTTTTTAAACTCTTTTTTTTTATGTTTCGTTTGTTTGAACTTAATTTTGAAGTCACTGGCTTAGTTACTTAATCTTAGGTTTCTAGTTTCTGATTTTATTTACAAATCGATATGTTTTGATGTTGAATATTGTTTGAATCTCATTCTAGGTTTAATTCCGGCATGTTTTGACTAATGTAGTTTACAAACTAGGTTTTCCGGTTTCCCTTGTGATTGGTTCTGATTCTTATAATTTATGTATTAGTTAATTGATGCTAGTTTAAACATACATGTTTAGGTCTAATTAAGGTAGTAATTAAGGTTAACTCTAGTCTTACTAATTAATCCCTAAACTAATTAGTCTAGTTTTCCGAGTTTAGTCACTTCTACGCATGTTTTTATTGTTGTTGGGATTTTTACCTTTTCTTTTTGTTGTTTCTGATTATTAGTTCTGGTTGCTGTTGATTGTGTATTAATTTAGGATTTCCTGACTTTTCTGGATTTTATTCTGAAATGATAGTCTTTGTGTACTTGTTTAATCTGCTGATTAGTTTTCTGGTCCTAAGTTAATCACCTTAGATTCACGTACCATTTTCTTTCACTTATCTTCCCTAATTGTCCAGATGTTAAAATTAGTCAAATCATGCATGTATTAGATATATCTAAAATAGTAATTGCCTAAATTAATTAGCCTAAGATTCACATGCAAATTGCTTTGATTAATTACTGATTTTTTGTGCTAAGTCAATCTAATTTTAACTCTTAGGATAGAATTTGCACCTACACTGTCCTAAAGACTGCATATTAGTCATTCACCTGATTTAATTGGTTAAGCAGTTTATGGGTAAGTTAATTAAGGTTCTGATTTTGGTTAATTTAGAAGGTTAACTATACATGACTAGTCAAGCCTAACCTAAGTTGAAACCAAAGACTAAGTCATAATTTAGAGGTAATCAATTAAGCCTAATAGACTCACTAACTACACTTAATGAAATCACTTGAACTAGCTAACCTAAGTTCTAAAATAAATTCACTTAAGGTTTAGCTAAATTATCTTGGTTAGAACTATTCAACCTTACTTTAAAAGAAGCTTAAACTTCCAACTACTAAGTTAATCAATTAAATAGGATAAAATTAGTCAACACTTAATAAATAACCTAACACTTAACCTTGAATAACTAAAAGAGTATTTCTAAAGGTATTAAAGGGTAGTTTAGGAACTCCAATTGAAGAATCTTGGGTGTAACAACCCAAGAAGCTTCTAGAATTAGGATAAAAGTCAAAAACAAAATCTGAAAAGCACAAAATCAGATATTTTAGGTTGAAACAGTAATTTCTTAAAAGAAAACAAGGTTGTAAATAATAGAACCTTCTAGAAAGAGGTACAGATCTCCTAGATGTTACAAAAGGATAAGATTGGACAAATGTACCTGTACTATTTCAACTTAATAGATAAGGTATATTCCCTAAAAGATGCTACCTCTAAACTCCCTATAAATAGACTACTTTATTCTCTGAAAAAGAGACCTACACCTAGACCTACCTAAAAACCGTACACAAAGACTACTCTAATAAATTACATACTGAAAACCACTCACACTCTAAATACACTCTGAAAATACATTCTGAAACACTGAAAATTGACACACAAACAGATTCAGAGATCTTTTTTTTATACTGGTTTTGAACCAAAACTCCAGAAATCTTTTCTCATTTTAGCAAAGTTTGGTCTTGGAATCTCACCTTGTTTTGGGGTTCTACTATGGGTTTTTCTGGGTAAAAGTTGAGGTTTATTGTATCTGATTCTTGCTATTGGTTATACTGTGGCTGCTGTTGCTGCATTCATTGATGTGTTTAAGCTCCAGATTGCTCTACTATTGACCTTTATTTGGTATTTTTTTTGCTATTTTATCTGCTCTTAGGTATGTAATTATACCCTTACATTGAATGAAATTTTCTTGTTTAATCTTGGTCTAAATATCTGCATCTTTTGTGCTCAACTTCAGATTTTAGTTACATATGTTCACATCTATTTTCATCTGTCCTCTTAGACCAAATTTTGACTGTTTTCCCTTGTTTTCACAAGCATGCATATTTGGCTAGGTCTGTTTAGGATGAGTTTATACCTGATAACCTGTTTTCAGTTGTTTGATTCTAAAAATTGCTTATGCCTTTATGCATGTTTGTGCTCCTTCTTTGGTCGACACATTCCTGCCAATATGTTATTTACTAAAGTTATAATGAATGAAATATACGGATTTGTCTCATGTGAACTCATGTCTATATTGAAGGTTGTGATATGCAAATTTCGTATTCACATAAGCTACTTGCACCAGTCAGCTCTAGTAACCACTTTAGAAGATGGTGAAGCTATTTTGAAGATTAGAGTAGATTTATTCATTTACTATATATGGTTTTGTATAATATGAGGCCTGGAAATTTTCAGTACTGGTTTTAAATGTTTTCTCTTGGCTTTGGTTTAATGCTTGTTTCAGATAATTAGTATAGTGCTCTGAAATTAAATCTGATGTATGTTGTGTTTAAGCATGATGCTAGGCTAGAACATGTAATGATATTTATATTTCTGGGTTGGATTATTGCAAAGTCTCTCTTTTGTTTTGGGCCCTATATTAAATAAGATAAATTTTGGGCTGGTAGTCTCACTACGGAGACCCCAAAGAGATCTGGAAACAATAGGTCTTACTGGGCCTCCCATTCGCGGCCCAGATCTCAAAAGCCCTAAACATTATACACATGACATTTCTAATTCTGTTTGTAACCCCACCTTATAATATCTGGCCATAATTTATTAGTATCATTAGCTCAAGTTTAAATGCCATAATCCTCATATGTAATGTATATTCTCACATGAATAGATTTAAAACTGGATGGTACATGATATACTTCTCCTTTGATTAATAGTGCTGAAAAACGTGACTGACCCAGTTTATTTAGAGTAGGACTGGGCCAGATTTGAAAACCTTTAGTTGGCTCATTTCCCTCATTTAGGTCCATAACAATTAGTTTCTAGGATACCCAAAATAGCTAAGCCCTATAGTCCAAATACGTCCATGACCTTCACGTTATTCTTAAAAAGTCATTTAGGCAAACAACTTCTACACTATAATACAATACTTTAGGCCCTTTAGCTAATTAGGATCATCAATGCTCAATGGGTGCACTTAGAATTCCCAAACATCAAAAATCAAATTATACGTTCGCGTAACTTTGAATAACTCTTTCTTTAGTAGCCAAATATTTTTCTTAAAATTGTGTACACGTTCGCGTGACACAAATAAGTTTCAAAAATGAACATTCGTAGAGATGCCTTTAGGAGCGGATTTGAAAATATTACCATGATTGCGTACATGTTCGCGTGACGTGATCTCGATTTTTGAAAACCAAAATACGCGCTTGCGCAACTTTTTGACTATCTTTCTTAAATAAAGCAAGCGTCCTGAATTATTGACACGTACACGTGACACGATTTTTGACGCATCAACTTCAAGCGGTTATACGTACGCGTAACCCATATTAATATAGTTTTCAAAAAATAAAATTGAAGAATTGAAAGCGGTAAAAATGTAAAAACGCACATAGGTATTAAAATCAGTAATTAAACAATTCAGGTCAAGTAAATCACTAAGCGACCGTGCTAGAACCACAAAATTTGGGAGTGCCTAACACCTTCTCCCAGGTTAACAGAATTCCTTACCCGAATTTCTGGTTCGCAGACTTTTAAAATAGAGTCAAAATTTCCTCGATTTGGGATATTAAAAATAAATGGTGTCTCGGAACACCGTAAAATATCCGAATGGAGACTCTGAAAATTAAATAAAATAATCCCAAATTCAATTATGTCACTTAAATTGGAGAAACTCCATTATCCCTTACCGGGGAAACAGGAGGTGTGAAACTCCCTTTCATGTACTGATTTAAAAACCCCCACTCATAGTCCCTTAGGTTCTCAACCACTCCAGTGTGAGCGCTGCCTAGGGTCCACATGAGACTCCTCTGAACTCTGACACACTGGAGGTTGGTTTTCAAATCTCTTATGAATTGCTTTCTGAATGTGTGGTTCTAGTGTGAGCATTGCCCGGATCCCTGAGTCCCTTGGGAACTTTGACACATTGGAAACCTGTTTTCCAATGGACTGTGAAAGAATCACTGTGTTGTGGAAGGCCTGGTTCCCAGGTTTATTTGGGCCTATGAAGGCTCCTTATAGTGTAATTATTACCATTATGTAATTCATTTGATATTCTAGGCTGTAATAACTCTGTAATAACAGATTTGGGGAGTTAAAACTAGGTAGAAGTCCTGCCTATAGGATTTAATTATGATGATTGAACTATGTGAGTATTGTGCTGTGTTTAGAAATCCTGCCTATAGGATTTTCACGATCATTTTTTGATCTTGTATTTTACATTTGCATACTAGAGATCCTGCTTATAGGACTTTTATTTAATTCTGTACATTAGAAATCCTGTTCATAGGATCTATACATGTTTTTCGACAAACGTGCATTAGCAATCATGCCTATAGGACCTTGTTGTTTGAGCTAATTATCCTCCATGGAAATCTATTTAAATTCTGCCCATAGATAGTTAATAGATATCATGCCTATAGGACTAAAAATCAGTTTAATTAGAGATCCTTCCTATAGGGTTTTAATTAATCCAGTTAATATATATCATGTCTATAGGACTAAAACCATTTTCAGCATTTAGAAATCATGCCTATAAGGTTTAAGTCAATTCAGTAATTAGAAAGTATACCTATAGAATTGAAAAAGGAATAAAACATGTCTTTATAAGTTAAAATCAGTGCTACACTTAGAAATCATGTCTATAGGTCTATAATCAACAAGCTTGTAGAAATCATGACTATAGGATTCTGTCGATTGATTCTGAATTCAATCACTACTGTCAATCACTTAGGCAATATATTGTAGGACTTAATAATGATTCTGGGTTTATAATTGTGACATATTACTGCCTGAAGTGCTCAGATTCATGCTGAATAAAAATCAGTAGGCAAACAAATAGGTTGTAATGCTCGCCTTAATAAAACTGTCTCGGCATTCTGTTTTACCACATAGATATCCTGCCTATAGGATTCCAAAGTTAATAAGGTCTGTGTGCTTTTGTTGTCTATGTGCGGAGGTCAATGTGAGCCTTTACTTGTTCCCTTATCTGAAAGTCCTATTTATTTTTGTTTTTCGCCTAGATTTCACATTTTAAGTAATATAGGTTGGTCTAGAACTATCCCAAATAAAGGTCCTAATACCTCCAGGGCCATAGGTAAGGGACGGGTAGTGCACGCATAAAGAACGATCTAGAAACTACTAGAACGCTTAAGTAACAACTTAAAGATAGTAATTGGGTAGTAAGGAGATGATATTCCGTGCGCTAAGTAATATGAGTAACACCCCGACTTGAGGGAGTTACAAAGTATTGCATGGAATGATCCTATAGGCTAAAAAACTTAGGACCCCCCTATACTCCTGTTTAAACTAAATTGAATGTCGTACTTGTCCAAATTTCTTTCTCCCCTTTTAGACTAATTCGCTTAATTTAAGTTCGGCCAGGACCTACCGTTGTGGACCTCGATGGGTGCCTAACACCTTCCCCTCAAGGTAATTTGAGCCCTTACCCAATATCTGGTGATGTAAACTGGTTATATGAGTTAATTGCTCTAGGTTCCCTAACGCACCTTAATCCTTTAGGTGGCGACTCTTCCAATTCCGAACCCATCCCTCAAAAGGAGTTGTCCCCAAAAATGTCAAAACCTGATTTCGGGAGAAAAAAAGGGGGCGCGACAATGCCTCTATACATGGTCTAATTCATAGGAGAACTAGGTTCATCCATGTCTAGACGAGCAGCTTTGGCAATAGGAGTGTCAATGACTTTTGATGCTTCCATGCAAATCTTTTCAGCAGCTCTTTGACGTACTTCTGCTGACTTATCAATGTTCCTTTTTGAGATTGCTTTAGCTATAGTCCCAGAAAGAAATTTAATTCTCCCATCATGCTCATCTCAAACTCAGTCCTGATGAGTTTTGTAAATTCTTCACATAGAGAGTCGACTGTTGCTCCAAAGATGATATCATCAACATATACCTGCACAATGAGCAGATTCCTCCCTCGTTTCTTCAGAATAAGGGTGTTGTCGATTTTTTCTCTAGTAAAGCCATTTTTAGAAGAAATTTTGACAATCTTTTATACCAAGCACGAGGAGCCTGCTTTAGCCCATACAAGGCCTTGTCGAGGTTGAAAATGTTCTCAGGATGCTCATGATTCTCAAATCCATGAGGCTCTTTGACAAAAATTTCTTCTCTTTCAGAAAGCCATTGAGAAATGCACTTTTGACATCTATTTGGAACAATGTGAACTCCATATGTGATGCAAAGGCTATAAGAATTCTGATAGCCTCCATTCGAGCGACTGGAGCAAAAGTTTCATCATAGTCAATCCTTATTCCTGATTGTAGCCTTGAACTACGAGCTTTACCTTGTTTCTTGTTGTGTTTTCAAACTCATCAAGTTTGTTCTTGAATACCCACTTGGTTCCGATAACAGTCCGATATGTAGGTCGAGGAACCAAGTGCCACACCTTGTTCCTCTCAAATTGATGGAGCTCCTCTTGCATGGTTGTAATCCAGTCTGCATCTTTCAATGCTTTTTTGATATTTTTAGGCTCTATTTGAGAGAGAAAGTCTGAGAATTCAAGTGAGTTTCTAGCCTTTGATATGGTTTGAATTCCTGAGTCGAGAGGAGTGATTATGTTGTCAAGAGGGTGTGAACTTTTGTGCTTCCAATTTGGTACCTGAATCTCATTGATGGAAGATCTATGCATGTCAGACTGTGGTTCTTGGCTGCTTCTTATTTCAGCATGTGGAGTACCTTGGACTGCATCGACAACTCTGTTCTCAACTTCAGTTATTGTGATTGTGGGACCAGGTTCCTCTCCAATGGTTGGAGATATAGTTGTATCATCTTTGCTGGATTCCTTGACATTATTCATCATGTCCGCCTTTCCATTTTCCATGTCGATGACTTCACCTGGATTAGATGAAGGCTCTCCATCTCGATCATCATGTTTGTCCTTCTCACATGAGAGGTGAGATTCGTCAAAGATCACATTTATACTTTCCTCAACACATTGAGTTCTTTTATTGTATACTTTGTAATCTTTGCTTTGGGACGAGTATCCCAGAAAGATTTCATCATCCCTTTTGGCATCAAATTTTCTAAGCGCTTCCTTGCCATTGTTGAAAACAAAACATTTGTAGCCAAAGGTCCTCAGATGATTCAACTTGGGCTTTCTTCCATTCAACAGCTCATATGGTGTTTTGTTTAGAAGGGACCTGATCATGCACCTGCTTATCAAGTAGCATGCAGTGTTGACTGCTTCTGCCCAGAAATGTTTTGCAATGCTACTGTCAATTAGCAATTCTTGCCATGTCTTCAAGACATCTGTTCTTCCTTTATACAACACTGTTTTGTTGAGGTGTTCTTGGAGCTGAGAAATTAAGATTAATGCCTTTTTCAACACAGAATTCATCGAATTTGGCATTATCAAATTCTATCCCATGGACATATCTGATGCAAGCTACATTTCTTCCCATCTTAACTTGGATCTTCTTTACAAAAGCAACAAATACTTGGAAGGTTTCATCCTTGGTTCTGAGAAACAGAGTCTAGGTGAATCTGGAGTAGTCATCGACTATCACAAAGACATATCTTTTTCCTCCTCTGCCTGGCACCCTCATAGGTCCACATAGATCCGTATGAAGAAGATCAAGTGGCTTTGAGGTGCTAACTTCCTTTTTGGGCTTGAATGAGGATCTGACATGTTTTTCTTTTGCACACGCATCACACACCTTATGTTCCTTGAAGCTTGACTTGGGAAGACCACGAACAAGGTCCTTCTGGACTAGTTTGTTTAGTAATGAGAAGCTTGCATGTCCCAGCCTTCTATGCCATAATTCAACATCATCATCAACAACTCTCAAACATTTGAGATCACCACTCTGCAGGGAATCAAAATCAGCAACATAGATGTTCTTGTATCTCTTGGACACTAACACCGCTTCACCAGTCACCAGATTTGTGACTGTGCATATGTTTGACACAAATTCCACCTTGTTTCCCTTGTCACAGATTTGAGAGACACTCAACAGGCTGTACTTCAATCCGTTAACATAATACACATTTTCAATGGAGTGAGAGAGTGACCTCCCAATCCTTCCAACTCCCATAATGTATCCCTTTTTTCCATTTCCAAAGGATACACTCCCTTCTTGTAGGGCCTTCAATGAAAGAATTTCCAGTTATGTGCTTTGAGAAACCACTATCCATGAACCATTGTTAACTGCTCCCCTCCAGTGCTCCATGCACAAGGAAATTAAGGGTTAGATTTAGTAACCCAAACAAGCTTGGGTCCCTTGTAGTGAGGAAAAGGGTGAATGGGAGTTCTTTTAGTCCAAGTAGGCATCATGCGTTTTTCATATGAGTAATCATGTTCTCTAGCAGTAGTTACTTTCTTAGCAAAGACTTTGTTTTTCTGTTGTGACTGGACCCTAGCTTTGCAGTTTTCCTTAAGGTGCTCATTGTTACTACAGTGAGTATAAAGCCAATTGTGGGGTACAGTAACATACTTGCTATGAGGGTTGTAGGGAGTCTTTTCCTTTTGAAACTCAATTCCCTGCTTGTTTCCCCCATTGTTTATATACGTGGCAGTGATAGCATCAGAGGACCAGGTCCATTTGAGTGATTTTTCAAGATCACTCTTGACTCTTCCTAGTTCTTCCTAAAGTTGTTTGTTCTTTTCAAGTTCAATACACAGTCTAGACTTCACTGTCTTCATATCATCTTCAAGCCTAAGATGTGTTTCATTAGCAAATTCCTTACCTTTGTGAAGAGTTTCATGCCTATCCTCTCCTTTCAGTTCCTTAATTGTATCATTCAGATCTACTACTACTGCTAGTAGGTCTTATCTCTCAAGCTCAGTGTTAGCAACCCTTTTGGTCAAGACATCTTTTTCTTATTCAACACTCTCAATTGTTTAATATATGAATTGTTGTATAAAATTTGTATTTAAGTTATCAATACTATCTTTTTACATAAAGTTGTTGATATGTATCAAAATTGTATTAAGAGAGTAAATTTTGATTAGAATATTAGAGAGGAAGAACACATACCGCAGATAAAATATATACAAATCAGATACAAAATATATATAAAAGACATATCGTATAAAATTTATATAAAAATTATATTTAAGTTATACAATATTGTAATTGTATTTAACTGGGTAGAAATAATGTATGAAAGTTGTAGATAAGTTGTATAATATATAATTAGTTGTATGAATTTTTTCTTACTATGTATGTTAATGTAGATATTCAAATTTGCATTAAACTTGTACGAAATTTATTTTTAATTTGTGTTGATGTATCTTATTGGTTCGTAATATCACCTGGAGGAAGCTAGAAGAGATTCATATTAGATTGGCTTCGGCAAAATATATAAACATTATCTATGTTCGGAGAATATCTCATTCCAGCAATTTGCTCTCACTTCTCATAAATGATATGGTCACAAGCCGAATATAGCTAGTTGTGCCTTCCTGTCCAAAGCATCAATCAATTTACCTAGAGGTGAAAATTCAATATTTTCATTGATATGACATTAATTCAATTAAACTAGGTTCGCTAGAGATGAATCATATTATTTCTTTAGTCACAAAACAAAAGATATGAATTTTATTATTCAATAAACCAAAAGATATTCATCTTGCAAAAATTTCATTTCATTTTTACGAAATATTAGGCAGGTTATGTAGCATCTCTCGATGCTAAATATAAGGTACAGACTGTTGGGAGTATCTTTGGTCCCAATATTCTAGAGAGAAGAGGGGAGAGAGGAGAGAAAAAAAAAGTGTAACCAAATTCCTTGATTGAAATTATTAATAATGGATTGAGAGCATTTCAAAGTGGAATGTATATAATTTGTAAGTAATCCTTGGTTAGGACAAGTAATATACACAATTAGAACAAATTTAATAAATAAATTTCAAATATTGTATAAAAACGAAAAAATACCTAATATAAATGGATGTTCGGCGAATATCATATTTAATGAGGCAAATCGTACAGGTTGCAAATGCTTTAAAGCCCACTAATGAGGACGGTAGATATATTAACAGACGAACAACGTTATTATGATAGGAAAAAAAAAAAAAGGATAAGTCAATTCCCATTGTTTAATATATATTTATTTGTGTAACGTTTGGATGCAGAGAAACAAGCAAATAAGTGAAATTAAATGTATAAGTTTATGGGCCTGTTTCACATTTGAACGAGAATGAAAAATCAGAATTATGATACACGTCAATTTTCGTAAAACTTCTATTCATGCTAAATAAGGGAAATTATCAGCTATGTCTATTTATAAGTAGCTCATTACAAAAATTAGTTAATTCATAAAATATTACTAATATTAGCCAAATATTACTAATATTAGCCAATTAATTATTTATAGCAAAAAAATATCAAAATTTGCTTTGTTTTGAGTGAGTGTTATTAGAATAGATTGGGTACAACTTAAGGGCTTGAATCTCAGTTTTGAGATGATTTGATGAAGTTTTGAGGTGGTTTGAATTGAAAATTTGAAGTACAAAGCTGAACATGAAAAAAATGATATTTGTATCACACTGTGTATCATTTGTGTATCACATATGTATCATATTTGTATCATATTTGTATCAATTGTATATCACATGTATATCCATGTGTACCTGTCTGTGAGATACATGCGTAATACATGTGTCGCAGAAGAATTTTTTGAACTCGATTTAATTACGAATTTTGATAAAAAATCAGTCCAAATCACCTCTAATTTTCCTCAAATTTTGTATATTGACTTATCTATATATTTTCAGTGAATTTCAACTATACCCATTGAAAAAGTTCCTTTTTTGCTTAGACTCTTGGAATATTATTTTTTTTTTGTATTTCATCACCTTATTTGATACCTCATCCATGAAATTTCCTTTCCGTCTTGCATCTAATGTTGCTAATCACGCTTAAAAATATGGAAGGTGATTTTTACATGTGATTGTTTGAGAGAAAGAACCCTATTTATTTGGTTTTTCAATTTTTGTTAGCTAGTTTTGGTAAGTCTATGACTAATGACTAAATGTTGGTAAATTGAGATTTATTTGGAATATTTGTGTAAGTTTCCCACTAAATAATTATAAAAATAAATTACCAAAACTTCGCACAAGGATATTAGACCAATAAAACTCTCAGCCATTCCAGTATTATGACAAATAATTATAGTTGCGAACAAAATGGAAGGAAATTTACGAAGATAAATGATTCGTTTTGAATAAACCAACAAATTTAACAATATAAAGAAAGCTCCAAATCTATTTATCTATATATATATATATATATATAAAATAAAAGGAGAAGCAAAAACATATTATTAAGTGTAACGACCCGACCGGTCGTTTTGTGTTTTAGGATCCCGTGCCCCTAAATGAGACTTCTCGTTAGGGGTGTGCATACGAATCGGTTTATCGATAAATCGAATCGATTATTTGTTATCGGTTTATCGATTTGGATTTCGAAATTTTCCTTATCGAGTTATCAATTTCGATTTCGATTTTGTCCTCTTCGGTTATCGGTTTATCGATAAATAGATAAGATATACTCAAAAGATAAATATACCCTTATTCCATAATACTCTTTCCTTTACCCTAAGTCCCTAACCCTATTATTTCCTCTACCCATTCTTCAGCGTCGTTTCTCCCTCTCTCCATTTTCTTTTTTCCCTTTCCAGCTCCGGCGAACTCCCTTGGGAATTCCATTTCATTTTTTCCAGTTCAATATCGGTCCATATTACTTCTGCTGGCTGCTAAGCTTTGAAGAAATTGTTAACTCCCTTCTGTTTTTTTCATAATAACTTGTGTTCAGGTTTTGAGTTTCACTTTTCAAGCAATTTGTAACACTTGTTTTTATTTTTATTTTTACAACTCTGGTTAAACTCATAATTATTCGCTGACGATAAGACCTAATGTTTTATTCACTAACGATATAAAGAATTCATAATTAAGTAATTTATTAAAATTGGAATAGGAAATTTGATGTTCTTCACTTCAATAGGAAACAATAGAAAAGGTTTATGTTGACAGGGTTCCTAGGAAACGAAGCAGACTTCATTGACAGGGTTAAACTTTATATTCACTACTCAAGGATAAAAAGATTGAATTTCGTTTACCTGTAAATAGTAATCAGTTTCTTCACTCCATTTTCCTCAAATGAATTACCTGTGAATTTCGTCTTGTGTTATGTCAAATTATCCATGCCTCTGTCGAAGGACTACTAGTTTTCTTATTTGCAGATTCCAATTGTCCGTCCTTTGTTTAATTTTCATTCTCTATTTTTAGTGTTTGGACTTGTGGGCAATCCTGATTAATGCGGCAAAGATGGAATTTTATTACTATTAAGTAGGTTTGACTTCTAGTAATTACTAGTGTTCGTCTTATTTTAGCTTCTTTTTGTCCATATTAGTTATGCGTGTTTATAGTGATATACTTTCCGTGGAATCTCGCAAAATTTCTTATTGGTGTAATCGATAACCGAATCGATAAGCCCCAAAAATCAATAAATCGAAATCGAAAAATCGAAATCTTATTGAAACGATAACGATAAGCATATGTACAAATTGATAATCAATAAGTAATTATCGATAAGGGTCAAAATCGAATCGATAAAAAAAAATGCACACCCCTACTGCCCATAGTTGCTTTTACTGATTTATGACTTGCGGGGACGGGTGGTTCGAGGTTTGGAGGAGTTTGGAATAGTATACTAACACTTAGTTCCTTAAGGTTGGCCTTAAAGGTAAAGTATGACTTCAGTCAACATTTTCAGTAAACGACCCTGTAATCGAGATTCGAAGAGTCCGGTAGGTTCGTATGATGATTTCGGACTTGGGTGTGTGTTCGGAACGAGTTTTGGATGACCCGGGAGCGTTTCGGTGCCAAATACTGAGTTAAGAAAGTCCTTAAGTTCAAATTGAGGTTTGGAACGTTTTTTTGTGTTATCAAGGTCTGAACGAAATTCCGAGACCGGGAATAGTTCCGTTATGTCATTTATGACTTGATCGCAAAAATTTGGTGTCATTCCGAGTAGTATAGGTATGGTTCAGCATGTTGAAAGAAAATTCAGAAACTTGAAGTTCCTAAGTTTGATCCAATAGGTTTGGAGGTGTGATTTTTAGAATTAGCGTTGTTTCGGGCGTTCCGAAGGCTCGAGCGAGTCCGTGTTATGATTTAGGACTTGTTGGTATATTTGGACGGGATCTCGGGTGGGCCCAGATGCCATTCGATCATCGAGCGAGGCAAAGACCAGCCTAAAATGACTGCTGGTGCACCAGGTCTGGTGCGACTGCACCTGCGGAGGTCCAGTCGCAGGTGCGAGACCGCTCTTGCGGTCCCAGTCTCGCAGGTGCGACTCCTGAGGGAGTTGCCAATTTACGCAGGTGCGGGCTCTTTCCGCAGAAGCGGAGCCGCAGGTGCGGACTTCCCACCGCAGGTGCGAAACTAGGCCCCCTTCCCCTTATTCGCAGGTGCGAGAATTTCCTCGCAGATGCGAGACCGCAGGTGCGAAAAGCCTGTAGGCAGTGCACTTCCTTTTAAACACGGACTTAGCCATTTTTGACCACTTTTCTTCATTCTTGGGCGATTTTGAGAGCATGCAAGGAGGTTATTCGACCTAGCTACTGAGAGGTAGGTAATTTCTACTATGGATTTAGCTTATTACTTGAATTGTTAGGTAGATTACACCACAATTAGTTGAAACCATGGGTTAGAGTAAAAACCTAGGTTTTTGGTGAAAATTGGAAATGACCAACAAAATTTGTTGAGGAATCAAACAAAAACTATATAATATTGATCCTTAGGCCAAGGGTGATAGTTTCCTTCAAAAATTTCCGGAATCTGAGCATGTGAGCCCGGGGGCGTATTTTGGGATTTTGCAATTTAGGTTGAAATAATCATTTAAATAGGAAAACTTCACACTTTTGAGTATCGATTGATTTATTTATGCAATATTTGACTAGTTTCGAGTCTTTGGGCGACAAATTTGGAGTTTCGGGCGCATTCTTGACCCGGGAAATAGACTTGATGCGAGGTAAGTGTCACGACCCAAACCGATGGGCCGCGATGGGCACCCGGTACCTTACTCAACCGAGCACCAACGTAACATATCTTTCTTATTACATCATCATATAAACGTGACATACGGGCCTAATAGGCCAACATAATCATTTATAAACTCAAAACATAGGCCGGCCAGGCCGTACAATCCTTTATATACACGACATATGTCTACAAGCCTCTAAGAATACATAAACGTCATAAAGGTCGGGACAGAGTCCCACCATACCAAATAATACGTGTCTAAATCATACTAACCAACGAGCAACTCCGAAGCAAATGGAGCGCACCAACACCTTCTGCTGAGCTGATAGCCTACTTGGAGGGTTCTCGACCTGTCTATCAGGATCTGCGAGCATGAAGCGCAGTGTCCCCAGGAAAAAGGGACGTCAATACGAATAATGTACCGAGTATGTAAGGCACATAAA
>ML336043.1:0-61632 GCA_005239505.1 Nicotiana paniculata
CCCCCCCCCCCCCTCCTTATATTCCCAACCCCATCATCTTCTCCACCGCCACCATACTACACCAACCCTTCCCCCATAAGCACTCTAACTATAGATTCAACTCTTTGCCGATTTTTAACAAGTTTCAACAACATCCATCACAAATCTTGAAAATAAATTTTAGATTAAAGTTCAAACCCAAAACTTCAAACTTGTTAATGATGTTTTAAATCAATAATAATCACGAATTTAACTAATTTTTTAGGTCATGGAACACCAAAATCAACAAGAACCGACTAAATTTTCAAGTTTTCTAAAAATTAATAATGGTGATTTTTATCAAGACCCCATAGGTCCTCTATTCTTCTTTTTAATCTTTTTCTTCTTCGTCGTGAAGGTTGGGGAGACGAAACATGAGGGATAGATAAAACTAGGGTGGCTGTTGGGGAAGAAGACGAAATTAGGGTGAGCCTAACCTTTGCTAGATTGATCTCTACTTGTGGGATGCCCTCTGACTACCTGGGCTCCCCCTCTAGCTGGTGGTGATGGTGGTGGTGGTGGAGGGAGGGGAGGGCGGACAAAAAATGCAGGGGTTTGGGAAGAAAACATGGGTTATGTTTTTTTTTAATTTGAAAAGAAAATAGTTAAAAAGGGGAAAAATAGATCAAAAACGTAATTTCAAATAAATTCTTTAGTTTTCACTCGCCTCTTTTAAGTATAATACATGCTCGTGACACATGATAAAAAATGTGTGCAATAGACACACTTTTAAAAGTTTTGATGTGTAATATTATTCTCGTGTTTAATAGGTGTATAAGAGTGATTTGGGGACAAGATCAATTGGTAAAGTATGTATTTTGTATTTATCATTTATCATTAATGAGATGATTTATAACCACATGATCACTTTCCCTAAATAGACGAGAAGATCTATGTGGGGAACTTTTACTCTTTTAGAATCTAGATAACTAATGTCATATTAGCCTTTCAAGTTAACGTTAGACTTACTTTTAAAAACATCGTACATCATTTTTGCATTAAGATTTTCGTACATTCGTTTTGATTATGTGATTGAAGCTACGATGAACCAAGTGCTAAAGGGTTACACCAAAGATCTCTTTTGATCACATAATTCTCCTTCTACTTCTAACTGTTTTCTTAAATCAAAGAAATTTTAAAGAGCATGCATTCGTCGGACATTTTATATTTCATTTTATTCAAAAACAAGCAATTAGGGTTGTACATAGGTCGACATGGTTCAATTTTCTACTCAAACCTATTACGTCTATCTTAATTAATAGGTGTATCCATAATCTTAGAACTTGGATAATATGTGATGCAGACTTTAATTAATAGGTGTATCCATTATTGTAATGAATGGTACACAAAGCTTAAGGGGTCGTAGTGACTGCTAAGGATGTATGTAGGTCGAGTTGGTTCGGATTTTTTAACTACCAAACCTAATTAATTATGTTGGGTTATCAAATTTAAAGACCAAATCAAACCAATAAAAGTTGGAATTAATCTCGGTGTTTCTCGGGTTTCGTTTTTTTCATAAAGTCGTCATAGCTCAAAGTATAGAATTTGTGCTCCAAATATTTCTTTAATCCAAGTAAAGACAGAACTATATAAGGTGTTTTTCAAGAAAATAACAAAAAATATGAGATGAGTCATGAAATTGTAGTAAAATATATAATAAAGATAGTAAAATTGCATAAAAAATATTATTAATAAGCCATAATAAAAAAGAACATAATCTAAAATTACAAAGTTTCTAAAATAAGTACGATTAATAAGTACTATTATTTACATGATAAACACTAAAAAAGTTATGCATTTTATCTAAATCATGGAAAAACTAAAAAATAGATATCCAACACTATGGTCATTTTTAGTGCAATTGAATTGAATGTCTTTTGTTAGCATTACTATTGATCTGATTCTAGTTTGGACTTTATTTGAGTTGCTAACATTTGTGGAATATAAAACTTATTGGAGCAATAAAAAATTATAAGTCCGAACTTGAAATAATACGTTAAAAGATAGAACTATGAAAAAGTTTAAGAAATATTTTTAAATTACACTACGATAAATAATTTTTTACATATAATATATTTAAAATTTCTATACATATAATATGAGGTTGGTTTGGTTGATTTGAGTTTTTTTAGTTAAAATAAAACCAAACAAATTTTGGTGGGATTTTTTTTTTCAACACCAAACCAAATCAAACTAAATCATGTTCGGAAATTTTTTCTTGGTTTGACTCGGATTATCGATTTTGTGCAGTTTGTCAGTTTTTTTTGTACACCCTAGTGACCGGTATGTCGCAAAAAGTAACCCGAGTTTGTAATAGTACACTTTAATCCCCCTTTTTTTTTTCTATTTTCCTTTCAGTCATGTCCTAGCTGTTGTAGAATTTATTCAGGTAAGAAACCTAAGCAGTTACTAGGCTCATTTTTGAATGATGACAATTTAATGCCGATATGCTGCTACGCTTTTGATTATCGAATGTAATTAATTTCAATGATCAATTTTATATCTTGTCCAGGATTTATTGAGAAAATAATATTGTATAGCCACTTTCAAAATAATAGTTAAAAAAAAATATTTTTTGTATATATACATTTATATGTTATATATAAAAATTATACAAATTTTATACAATTCTTTTGGCTACCAAATATATATAATTTCTTGCGCGGGCAAAAAGCGATAATACCTATTGGGCTTGGCCCATTATATTCAGTTCTTCACTTATGTTTTCAGTTCAGTGTAGCTAGCCCAATCATCTCAATTCAGGATGCATGGTGAATCCACTGGATTTTAAACGTCTCTACGACTGGGAACTTAAACACAATAAGAGTGTATTCGATTCCCTTTCTCCCACTTCCTCTTCCTCATTAGGGGCCAATTTAGTAAAACAATTATACGTTAGTCCCAAACAAATTAGAATCGACAATATGAATTCTCACTTAATTACCACGTTACTCTATTAATTTTACCTTATGTCATGTCAATTACATGCATACAAATATAAGTATACAAGTTGCGGAATTACTGGGCCGGGAGAGGAAAGGTGTATTATTATATATTTTCCCAAAAGAACATTCATTCATTTCTTTCTTCCCGTCGACCACGACGACTGAAACGACGCGAAAAATCCAGACCCGTAAAGGAGAAGGGCCGGTGGGGGGCATTTGGGAAAGTCGGGCCGATCGGGTGTCTTCATTCAAGCGACGGTACAGAAGAAGAACGAAANAAGAACATTCATTCATTTCTTTCTTCCCCGTCGACCACGACGACTGAAACGACGCGAAAAATCCAGACCCGTAAAGGAGAAGGGCCGGTGGGGGGCATTTGGGAAAGTCGGGCCGATCGGGTGTCTTCATTCAAGCGACGGTACAAAAGAAGAACGAAAGGAAATGAGAGGCCCGGGCAGGGAAAATAGTCAAATCGATCAGGCTCGACGATCGGGAAAAGCAAAATGAAATCAGAATTTTGGGACAGCCTCTTATTCCTGCTCCTCTTTCTTCGCTTTGGGGTGGTACTTAGAATTTTTAGGTTCTGTGTTCTACTAAAATTGACAATAACCTCAGCCAAAAGCAGCATAATTAAAAAAAAAATTCAATATATAAAAAGAATGAATGAATAAACTAACTTATTATTCCCTAATTTCAAAGAACAAAAGGACTTGCAGAGCAGGAAAAGATCTCTTAAGAAAACAAATGAGAATTAGACACTAAATTAAATAAATCTGCACCAAGTTGGAGAGAAGCCAAACCCAGCAATAAGCATGCATGAGTGCAGTCATACAAAAAAAAAAAAAGACAATTGGGGAAAAGGTCCAAAGGCATTGCAACAACTGATGCAGGTGAAAATGAAATATTCGTTTCCAATATATTTTGAAATACAAAACCACCGAACACCATGCTGCTTTCAATCCATGGGTCCGATCGTCCAATATTACAGGCTATTTTCCAAATCGTAAGTCACTTTCAAGAAAAACAATATTATATCAATTATTAATATTTTTTGAAAGTATGTATGTGTATATATTTATAGATAGAGAAAGAGAGAGTTTCTGTGCACGTGCGTTGCATTTGAGACAAATCTAAATAAAAAGAAATTAAAAAAGAAGAAGATAAGATGGCAACAAATTGCAAAAGCCAAATTTGATTGGCTACTTTGGGTGGTGAGGCGATCCATAAATAGCGGCCCTCACTTTCCTTTCGTGTATACCAAATCGAGAGAAGCAATTGAGAGTTAAAGAGAGTGATCCACAGATTGTAGTCTGTGAGATAAATAGTGAGTGAGAGTAATATCGTAGTGAGATGTTTAAAATAAAGAGTGTTATTTATTTCGAAGTTGTAGTAGTCTCCTGACACTATCAAGTTGTAATATTTTAGTCGTATTATATTGCTTCGCTCGGGTATTGTATTTTACCCCATTAGGATTTGGTGTCGTTGTTACTATCTTGTGTTATTATCAGTTGGTGTCGTTGTTACTCTCTTGTATTATTTTCATTTACCGTGGATATTTTTCATGGGCGGGATACTATTTTTTTCCAACAACGTGGTATCAAAGCCATGGCGATGTAACGACCCGGCCGGTCGTTTCGAGAGTTGTAGCCCTGTTCCCCTATTTTCTGCTCATTTTGTGCTCTACTATTGTTTTAGGACTTATCAGGGTAGTTGGTTCGGGTCCGGAAGAATTTCGGAATGAATTGAGACACTTAGGCTCATAATGGAAAGCTTAAGTTGAAAAAGTTGACCGGATGTTGATTTATGTGTAAACGACCCCGAATTTGAATTTTGATGGTTCCATTAGCTCCATTGGGTGATTTTGAACTTAGGAGCGCATCCAGATTGTGATTTGGAGGTCGGTAGTGGAATTAAACTTGAAATGGCGAAAGTTGGATTTTTGGAAAATTTGACCGGGAGTAGACTTTTTGATATCGGGGCTGGATTGGATTTTCGAAAATTGGAGTAGGTTCGGGGTGTCATTTGTGACTTGTGTGCAAAATTTTAGGTCAATCGGACGTGATTTGATGGGTTTCGACGTTGTTTGTAGAATTTGGAAGTTTCAAAGTTCATTACACTTGAACTGGGGCGGTATTCGTGTTTTTGATGTTGTTTGAGGTGATTTGAAGGATCAACTAAGTTCGTATGATGTTTTAAGAGTTATTAGTATATTCAGTTGAGGTCCCGAGGGTCTGGGGTTGATTTTGGATGGTTAACGGATCAAGGTTTGAAGTTGAAGAGCTCCTGAAGTTTGAGGACTGCTGGTGTAATCGCACCTGCAGTGGGGGAAGCGTAGGTGCGAGCTAGTAGAAGCGGGAAGGGAGCCGCATAAGCGGGCCAGGAAGAAAATGGTAAAGGTCGCAGGTGCGAGACCTTCCGCACCAGCGAGGCCGCATATACGCGAAGAGGCGCAGAAGCGGAGTGTGAAGGAGTGAGGGGAATTGGGTGACGAATTGGAGAGTGTAATTTGGGGAATTGGGGGACGAATTGGTGTTGGATTTTGATAAAAAAAATTGTATGGATGGACTCGTGGTTGGATGAGCTTTCGGTTTTTGTGAGTTTTGTTGAATTCCGTGACGTGGGCCCCGGGAGCCGATTTGAACCAATTTCGGATTTTCGAGTTATAACTTCGTAATTCCTTGTAGAATTGATTCCTTAGCCCGTGTTGATTGTATTTGGCTAGATTCGAGACATTCAGAGGCCAATTTACGAGGCAAATGAGTATTGGAGTAGGGATTCTGCTCGGATTGAGGTAAGTAATAGTTCTAAATCTTGTTCTGAGGTTATGAAACCTCAGATTTTGTGTCATGTGATTAGTTTGGAGGTGACACACATGCTAGGTGACGGGCGTGTAGGCGTGCACCGTAGAAATTGGGACTTGGTCCATTCTATGAAACTGTGAAGTTAAATAACTTGTTGCTAGCTACATGCTTTCCATGTGTTATAGAAAATTGTCTGCAAATCATGTTAGAAATCACATTTAGGCTATGGGTTAGTACTGTTGTGACCCCCAGAGGCCATGATACATGTTGAACTATATGTTAATTGTTGTTTGTACTCAGTCTCAATTTTATTTTCATATCATATCTCAGTCTCTATTATTCCTTGTTGATACATCATATCATTTCTGTTTGGGCTGATTTTCATGATTTCTGAGAGCCCGAGAGACTAGAGATATTGATGACTGAGTGAGTCCGAGGTCCTGATTGTGAGGATATTTATGGAATCGGGTTGCACGCCACAACATGTTTCATTGATTTTTTTCCACGATTGGCTTGATATAGCGTTTGGGCTAAAGGAGCCCCTCCAGAGTCTGTACACACCCCCACTGAGCGTCGATACCTACTGAGTGCCGAGCGACTGAGAGAAATGAGTGACTGTGAGGATTGAGTGACTGTGAGGAATGAGTGATTGTGAGGTTGGAGTGAATGGGAGGACTGAGTGACTATTGCTCTGAGAGGCTGCATTTGATATCATTGATGTTGCACATAGCTGCCATATATCACTATTTTGAAACTTTTGAGAGATATTATCTCCGATTTTACATGAACTTGGCATGTATAAACTGATTTGACTTAAATTGTCGGGTTTGAAAGCATGTGTACTTTTCCTTGTTGAGATTATTGAAAATGAATTATAACTGTGTAGCTCGTCACTATCTTCAGTTCCTTATTTAGTATTGTTACTTACTGAGTTGGAATTAATCATGCTACACCCTGAACCTCGTGTGCAGATCGAGGTACTTATAGTCACGTCGGATGCTGAGTGTGGAGTCAGGATCTCGGGAGTCTATTGAGGTAGCTGCATGACGTTCGCAGACTTTGACCCTCCTTCGTTATCTTTACTTGTATTTCAGTTTTTACTCTTTAGACATTGTATTCGTCTATCTTCCATTGTAGATGCTCATGTACTCGGTGACACCCTGGTTTTAGGAGAGATTGTATTGAGTTGCGTATTTATTCCTGTTTTAAAAAGGGTTTCCTTAAATATTAACCGCTTATGTACTTTTCAAAGCTTTTGGTTATGAGGCCTTGGCAAAGATGAGGAAGAAGTATTAACAAGCCTCACACTCATCCACCAATGTTTGGATGATGCCATGTTTGAGAAGGTGACATATGCTACCACCACAAAGGAAGCTTGAGAGATTTTACAAAATTCTCTCCAAGGAGTTGACACGGTGAAGAAGGTAAAACGTCAAACTCTAAGGGTTGATTTTGAAGTTTTAAAAATGAAAGAATCCAAATGCATTTTGGATTATTGTTCAAAAGTGAAGGCTGTTGTGAATCAATTAAGAAGATATGGGGAGGACATTGAAGATGTCCATGTGGTAGAAAAGATCTTTCTCACTTTAACACCTAAATTTGATTTTTTGGTGTGTTCTATTGAGGCGTCTAAAAATTTAGACTCTATGACAGTGGAGCAATTGGAGGGTTCTTTACAGGCATATGAAGAAAAGATCAAAAGGAGACAAGAAGTGTCACTGGAGAAACTTCTTAAAACTCAGGCATCCTTTAAGGATTATGGAGGTGAAAAAAGCAATCAAGAAAATGGCCGAGTCCGAGGCCGTGACTATCATGGAAGAGGAAGAAGTAATGATAACAACTTCAACAATGAAGTTAAAATCCACCATACATTCAGAGGTCGTGGTCATGGACAAAGAGGAGGAAGAGGAAGCGACTACCACCAAGAAAATAATGGACAAAGGTATGACAAATCAATTGAGTGTTATAATTGTCATAAATTTGACCATTATTTTTGGGAATGTCGTAGCAATGTTGAAGAGAAAGGTAACCTTGTTGACGACAAGAAAGAAGAAGATGAGTCAACGTTGTTGTTGATACTCAAGGAAGAAGATAAGTTTGATTGTAGCGCTTGGTATTTGGACAATGGAGCAAGCAACGACATGTGTGGATGCAAAGAAAAGTTTTGGAGATCAATAAGACAGTGAGAAGTAATATGTCCTTTGAAGATACCTCAAAGATTCAAATTGAAGAGATATGTATGATTCTTATCTCCTTTAAAAATGGTGGCCACAAGTTAATTCAAGATGTTTATTATGTGCCAAAATTAAAAAGTAATATTTTGAGTTGGGACAACTTCTTGAAAAAGGATATGATGTCCACATGAACATTATGCATCTTTGTCTTAGAGATTCAGGTGGAATTCTAATTGCTAAAGTGCATAAGGAAAATAATATATTTTTTTCTCTGAATCTTAAGACAATTGATGCAAAGTACTTGAAGGCTAATGTGCAAGACGAATCATGGTGTTGGCACATGCTATTTGGGCACTTGAATTTTGAAGCTATCAAATCAATCGGAGAAAATAACATAGTGCATATGATACCATCAATCAACCATCCAATCAATTGTGTGAAGCTTTTCTTCTTGTAAATCATGCAAGGAGGAGTTTTCCGAAGGAGTCCATGTCAAGAGCAACCAAACCACTCCAAATTTTTCACACTGATGTGTGTGGGACATTCAATCTGCCTTCCTTTGGTAAAACTAAATACTTTCTTCTTTTCATTGATGACTTTACTAGAAAGACCTGAGTTTATTTCTTGAACCAAAAAATCGTAAGCTTTTGCTGCTTTTAAAAATTTTAAAGTACTTGTAGAAAAAGAAAGTGGCTATGAAATAAAATCTTTAAAGTTCGATAGAGGAGGCGAATTCACTTCAAAAGAATTTAATGACTTTTTTCAGCCTCATGGAATTCGTCGCCCTCTAATGATACCTTATTCACCCCAAAAAAATTGAGTTGCAAAGAGAAAGAATCGAACGATTCTTAATATGGATAGATGTATGTTGAAAGAAAAAAGTACACCATTTTGAGCCGAAGTTGTTTCGTGTGTAGTTTATTTGACCAAGAGGTCTCCAACAAGAAATGTTAGAGAGCAAACTCCTCAAGAAGCTTGGAGTGGAAAAAGTCAAGTTTCAAGCATTTGAGAATCTTTGGGAGCATAGCCTATGCTCATGTGCCACAACAAGGGAGAGAAAAGCTTGACGATCGAAGTGTCAAGCATGTGTTTGTTGGATATAATACGAGTTCAAAAGGTTACAAGTTATACAACCCAAGCACCAGCAAGGTGGTGGTGAGTCGTGATGTTGAATTTGATGAAGAATTGGCATGAAACCGGGAAGCTCAGGAGGACACTTTATATGATTTTCTTTCATACTTTGGTGATGAAGAAGAACTAGAGACCGTACAATCTGTACAAGATGCAACTCCACCTCCTTCACCAACTAATATTGTATCTCCTTATTCTCAACAAAGTTTAAATGATCAATCGCAAAGGCCGAGGAGTATTCAAGAGATTTATGATGACACAAAAGAAGTTACTAATTTTGATTATTTATCTTGTCTCTTTGCTGATAGTGAACCAATGAACTTTCATGAAGCTGTTACAGACAAAAGGTGGAGACAAACCATAGAGGAGGAGATCGAGTCAATAAAATAGAACAAATGTTGGGAGTTAACAACTCTTACCAAGAGTCATCGAGCTATTGGAGTAAAATGGGTATACAAGACAAAGAAGAATGTTGATGGAGTCATCGCGTCCATTTTTCTCATGAAATCGGGTTTCGACGTGTGAGAACTCTTTTAAGGAATTATTAAAAGAGGAGGGTCGCCATCTAACGGTTTTAAGGTGCGTTGGGGAACCTATTTTCCTATAACTCGGGTTTACTAGTTTGTGTCACCAAAGATCAGGTAAGGGCTCAAAATTATCTCGAAGAGAAGGTGTTAGGCACTCTTCGAGGTCCACAACTGTGGGTCCCGACCGAACTCGAATTATATGAATTAGTCAGATAAACAAAGACAAAGAGAGCAAGAAGTTTGGGATCACCCTGTGCAACATAAGTAATACTTCGTAACTCCCTCGAGATGAGGTGTTACTCGTATTATTCAACGAGCCCAAACTATCATCTCCTGCTACCCGATTACTATCTTTAAATTTTTACCTAAAGCGCACTAGTGGATTCTAAATCGTGCCTTATGGGTGCACTACCCGTCCCAAGCCTATGGTCTAGGAGGCATTTGGACCTCTATCTTGAGTGGTTCTAGACTTAACTTAGGCTGCTCAAAATGTTGAAACTAGGCGACAAATCAAAACAAATAGGACTGCAATTAAGTCCATTTAAAGGCTCACATTAGCCTCCGCAATTAGACAAATAAATGCACGCGGTCAGATTTTAGATATTAGGCAGTTGACAAATTTCAGAATTAAGACAAAATAGAGTCCTTAAATCTTATAGTCATGGCTTCTATGTGATTCTGAATTTTAAACGTACAGGCGGTGTTGTTTTATTAGGACAATGAATTTGCAGATCGTAAGTATATTCCTTAGGCATGATAGTTATAGTAGTCAATTCAATTATAGTCCTATAGGAATAATATCTATGTGAGTATTCTGAAGAGAAGGTATTTATTACTCAATTTTATCCTATGGGCATGATATCTAACATAGAGCAAATTGAACAAATAATCACTATGTTGCAACATAATAGGCAGGTAACAACAGGTGGGAGTGGAACATGTGAACATGTGAAATATTCATGTCCTATAGGCACGTTATCTAACAAATATATAAATAGAGCATGTTGAGCAAAATGAAACACTCAAATCCTATAGGCAAGATTTCTACCCTTTCATGCAAACATTAGAATAGACCCCTTTTCCCCGACTTCACTAATACTCCAATTGTTAATACAGAATTATTACAAGCCTAATAGTGAATAAAGTTACAAAGTGATACACATAACTATAGTAGGACCAAGACAGGCCCAAAAGGTACCCAACCCTGCCAGGCCTCCAACTAAGCTCTTTCTCCACACAGATCTCAACATAGCCTAGAAAACATAGGAGAACTCGAACCAAACCCAACAACCATGGTTTGATCATAGGACCCAGGAAAACAATCACTTACATAGGCAGAAAGAGGAGCAGAATTGAGTAGTCAGGAACATGGCCAAAGAACCTCAGGCCCTAGTGTGTCAGAGTTCACAAGGGTCTCAAAGTGGAACCCGAGCAGTGCTCACACTAGAGAGGTTAATAGAGAAAGCTTTAGTGGACTTGGCTTTCAGCTAGCCAATAATTATAGGTTTAGAATAGGGTAAGTAACCAATGAAAATATTAGTCAAGTAGCAGAGTTTGAAGGAGTGCATTTGCATTTGGCAGAATACATCGGCAGGCTATTAAACTTGTCCTCACTTTTCCCTTTGACACTCCATCTTAAGTCCGTTCTATTTGAACACTCCAACCACTCCATCTTAATGTTGCAGGTCTACACTTAGCACATTAGGTCAGGGTACATCTAAAAGAAGCAAAGGGGGATTATGCTAAAGTTTAAGTAAGGGATACTCAGGCTAGTAAGATAAACAATTAGCATTAAAATAAAAAGTTCAAGTCTAAAGGATCAAATTATGCTAAACATCAGGGATTAGACAGTGCAACTTATACCAATGAGGCAACCAGAATCAGATGTTATATGGTAAACAACTTAAGAACACTAGCCTGACAGGTTTCACCTAATTGCTAAGGGTATAAAATTAAGCAAGGCAAGGACATATTAAGTGATGGAATGATTATAGGAGCAAATTGCAATTAGGGCATATCACAGGACAAATCAGTTACTATAGAAGTTCAGGACAAGGCAGAAAACACACGGATGTCACATAACCAGTGTAGACACTCAGAGTACCAATACATTAGCTAAATGAACTCCAAACTGTCCAAATTTCCTAAGTTAAACACAAACACATTTAGAACTAACAATTTAGGCATGAGTCAATGCTAGAGAGGTTCATATCATAAGCAGAATCATACATAGAGAGAGTCTAAAAATACATTGAGTCATGCAATTTCAGGGGCATGTATATGCTAATTAGAACATAAGAGAATGAACATTGCAAAGGTTGAGAACTAACCAGTTATTGATCAACAAGTAGAAAAACAAGAAAAGAACATAATCTCCTTGAATTTTAACACAACAGTATGAACCAGAACCCTAGATGCGTCAAGTTCCCAAGGGCTTTAAAGAACCCAGGGCAATGCTCACACCCAAGGAAGGTCGAGAAAATAGGAAATCCGGTGGCCTTGGCTTTCAGCCGGCCAAGATCCAAAATAGAACAAGAGAGTAAAATGAACAACAGAGTGAAAAGCCTTAGTTTTTAGTGGAAATTTTAGTGATTCGAGTCTGTCGGGAATGGGGGAGGAGTTTATATAGTAGTCAAAATCGAGCAATAAACAAGGAAACACAGTAAGTTAAGCAACAAACAAGGAAAATAAACATGCAAATAGGTCTGAGAATAATTTAAGAGAGAGATTTGTAAACCCTAGTTTTTAAGGAAAGCGAAAATCGGCAGAATCTAAACAAAAAATTGAACTCACACAGTAGCATTGAACGTATATAGACAGAATATCGCTCAAAATCATAGATTTGAACCATTTTGGTTCGATTTTTGAAGAGATCTGCTTGCCATGTTTAGGCGAGCACTTAGGTAACACCACAAGAGAACAACCAGTACCAAAAGAGGTCCAATATGGCAAGAATATGGCAGTCGAATCCCATATTTAGTGGGATTAAGAGAAGGATTTAGGGGGAAGGCGGCTAGGGTTTAGTTGAAGAAGAAGGGGGCCTTGAGAGTGTTTAGGGATGGTTAGGGTTTGGGGGTGATGGGATAATTAAACGGGGGGATTAAATGTGGGCCGTTGATCTCTAAGATCAACGGCCAGGATTTTAAAAGGGGTTGGGTCGGGTTAGCTAGGCGGGTCGCGACCGGGTTTTAGACTAATGAGATATATAGTTTGGGATGGGGTTTTGGATTAGGTGTTTGAGGGTTTTGGGCCATTTATTTGGTCCGAAATTGGCTTAAAAGTTGGGTTGTTATTTAAATACCCAATATTTATCAAAACTAATTTATAAAAATAATTAATAATTAACTGAATATTATTTGTACACTATAATGATTGAAAATAATAACTTAACATTATAAAAATATCAAAAGTTATTTTGGCACAAATAATGTAATTATACATGAATATAGGCTGTTATTGCAAAAATGTGCAACTTTACAAAAAATACAAAGGTAATTACAAGAAATGAAGTAAAACATTATAAAACATACAAGTTGGTGTAAATAATAATTTTGGATGATTAAGTCATCAAAAAATAATTTGAAGAATAATTAGATATTTATATTATAAAATACAGAAAGAAATTAATTTAGAGCTTCTAAAAATTATGAAAAATTACGGAAAATGCTTGTATAGGTTTGTAGACTAAATGATGATGCAACTATACTATTTTGATAGTATATATATACATTTAAAAATTATGAGGTAAAAATTGGGTATCAACATCTGCCCCTCTTTACCCGGGAATGATGAAAGAGTTGTCGGGTAAAGAAATGATGACCGATTTTGACCGAATGGGTGATTTGAGAAATGGAGGCCGAACTCTGGTTTCTGAGTTACCTACATATCCGTGGTATTACGGGAACCAGGTCGTGTGTAGTTCTGGATCAAGTGGTGAACTGAGCCGACAGAGTTGTTATAGGAATGGAAAGGCTCTTTTAGAAATTGTGAATGTGAATCTGAACAGTTATGGATGTGTTTCAAAGCGAGTATGTGAACGGTTATCAAGTGGAAGTGGGTAACGGACGGTGGTTGACTGCATTTGAAGCAATTTCAGGATATGAGCATTGAACGGAAACTGGAGCGAAGATTGCTCCCGTTAAGAAAATGGTTACCTCCCGGATTACCTGCAAAACGTAAACGCAATGCATGCAAGTATATATGGGATTATTGCGAGAATTTGAACATGATAAAAATTCCCTTTGGACCATGAAAGTTGTCTTGGGACGATGAGGATGATGTCCTTAGACCATGATGTTCTGGGCCATGAATCGCGTGATAAGGGATTCGCAGGCCATGAAAATGATGTTCTCGGGCTATGAAAATGGTGCCTCTGAACCATGACACCTTTGAATGATGATGTGCAATATTGAGAGATCCTCAGGCCATGGC
The DNA here is from genome assembly GCA_005239505.1 of Nicotiana paniculata. Classification (NCBI taxonomy): domain Eukaryota; kingdom Viridiplantae; phylum Streptophyta; class Magnoliopsida; order Solanales; family Solanaceae; genus Nicotiana; species Nicotiana paniculata. Next base: position 14,028 of record ML336043.1, read on the forward strand.
ATGGTGTCTTTCGGCTATGCGGATGATGCCTTCAGACTATGACGCCTTTGGAAAAAATGGCGATGTTTCAGCCTATGAGATGTAAAGACATGATGCTTGGTCATATGCGAAGCAAAACAAGGCAGAGCTTAGTCTTGTATATGTTCGGGGCAGAGCTTAGCCCCGGGAAAGTAAAAAATAGTGCTAGGTTTCAAGTAGCATAACAGAGGTAGCTTTTGGTATTATGCAAGGAAAGGAAATGCTTAGCCTTAGGGAGGCAATGGTTATCCTCATGAAAGAAAAGGGAGACAATGCTTAGTCTCATGCAAGGAAAGTCAGAGCTTAGCCTTATGCAATTAGGGAGGCAATGCATAGTCTCATGTAAGAATAGGATATGATTCTTAGTCTCATGTAAGGAAAGGGAGACAGTGCTTAGTCTCATGCAAGGAAAGGTAGAGCTTAGCCTTATGCAATTAGGGAGGCAATGCTTAGCCTCATGCAAGAAGAGGAGACAAAGATTAGTCTTATGCAAGGAAAGGGAGACAATGCTTAGTCTCATGCAAGGAAATACAGAGCTTAGCCTTATGAAATTAGGGAGTCAATGCTTAGCTTCATGCAAGAAGAGGAGATAAATTTTAGTCTCTTGCAAGGAAAGGGAGACAGTGTTTAGTCTCATGCAAGGAAAGACAGAGTTTAGCCTTATGCAATTATGGAGGCAATACTTAGCCTCATGCAAGAAAAGGAAACATGGCTTAGTCTCATGCAAGGAAAGGGAGACAATGCTTAGTCTCATGCAAGGAAAGGCAGAGCTTAGCCTTATGCAATTATGGAGGCAATGCTTAGCCTTATGCAATAAAAGGAGACAATGCTTAGTCTCATGCAAAGAAAGGCAAGGATTAGCCTTATACAATTATGGAGGCAATGCTTAGCCTTATGCTATAAAAGGAGACAATGCTTAGTCTCATGCAAAGAAATGCAAAGCTTAGCCTTATGCAATTAAGGAGGCAATGCTTAGGCTCATACAAAAAAGGACAATAAGTGATAGTAGAGTATTTCTTAGCTGGAGATTTGTTTGAATTTGGCAACTTTGTCATTATGAGGATAGTGATTTTTTTGAATATTCCTGTTGCTTTCATTGTGCCTGCATCCAAAGGAAAATTATGAGTTTTGCGGGGAAGGTTGGTCAGTGCTTTCACCTTCTTGCTCTGCTTTTGCTCTTGTTTTGGGATCCTGTTCAAGTTACCCTGCGTAGTATCCGACTGTTTATAAAATAAAGTGTTCGAGAAAAAATATGTGCGCATTTGATGAATATAGTTATTTTAAAAAAAACATAATAGTATGAAATATCAAGTAAATTAGATGAACCAATGACTGTGGCATTTTAGAGACATTACGACCTCTTTGCTTTAGAATTTTGAGGGTCCTCCTCAAAATTCTGCCCCAGTTCAATAAGCAATTCTTTGGCCGTTCTGCATATGATGAAGTTGGCTGGACTTGCTCCGAACTTTTGAGGGTCGTCCTTAAAATTCAGCCTTATTTTCTGACCATGATTAAAAATGAAGACTTTATTGAGTTGTGACCAAACCCACAGGGATGCCTACATATCCCCTCTTAAATGGGAATCAGGTCAAGCATAGTTCATTTACGTTAGATGAAGAAATGTAAACAATCTAAACATAGTATCTCTTGACTGCATCTGAGTTGATGGGCTTTGGACAAATCTCTCCGTCCATTTATGCAAGTATGAGTGCTCCTCCTGTTAGTATTCTGTGAACCATGTAGGGCCCTTGCCAATTGGGTGAAACTTTCCCTTTGGCTTCATCTTGATGCGGGAAAATCCGCTTCAGCACCAGCTGCCCCGATGTGAACTGTCTAGGTCTGACACTTTTGTTGAAAGCTCTGGACATTCTGTTCTGGTAAAATTGACCATGGCATACTGTATTCATTCTTTTCCCATTAATGAAGGCTAATTATTCATACCGACTTCATATCCATTCTGCATCACTGAGTTCAGCCTTTTGTATAATTCTTAAAGACGGAATTTCGACTTCGGCGGGAATGAATTCTTCAGTACCGTAGACCAACAAGTAGGGGTTGCTCCGGTTGATGTGCGGAACGTGGTACGATACCCCAATAATGAAAATGGTAATTTCGCGTGCCTTGCTTGTGGTTGCCTACCATTTTTCTCAATATTTTCTTGATATTCTTGTTTGCGGCCTCTACGACTCCATTCATTTGAGGCCTGTATGCTGTGGAATTATTATACTTGATTTTGAAGGTTTCACACATAGCTTTCATTAAGTCACTATTGAGGTTGGCGGCGTTGTAAGTGATGATGGATTCTGGCACCCCGAATCGGCAAACAATACGATCCCTGACAAAATCTGCGACGACTTTCTTGGTTACAACCTCGTAAGATTGTTTACCTTGAAAATGGTATTAACAATTATATTTGATTTATGGTTCTAAAAATACTTGATTTGTTATAATACTAGTCGTTAGGTAAGGAAACACTAACTGTAAGTAATAGAGAAATGATAAGCAAACCAATATGGTCACAAGATCGGGGACCTCGAACTCGGTAATATCGGGCCTCGAGGGTAGCCTTCGGCAGTTGTTAATGAACAATAAGTGAAGAACAATAAAATGAATGCAATAAATTAAGATCAGTAAATCGATAGGGTAATTGTTGAGCACGTCTAGGCAAGAAAAGCAGAGTATGATCTATTGTATTGAATATTCATATGTGTTACAAAATGACAGAGGTCCCCTTTATATAGAAGGGGGGGGGGGGGGNAACTGTATAATGGCTCAGTACGGACTTGTACTATTCTTGCAGACCTTGTCAGCTCTAACCACGTGCCCTTTGGAATTTCCCGCCTTTCCATGATGGTCATCGATTTTCATATTGCCTCGAAGTATGCTATGATGAGTCCTCGATATGCTCTCTCGAGGGGAGTACTTCGGAGTCGAGCCTCAAACTGTGCTTCGAGCCCCTCGAAACCGGGCTTGGGATGTCATAGAGGCTCTAAGATCGGACTTCCCCAATTTTGGCCGTATACAGATAGTCCCCGCGTTTCTTAGAGTGAAATGATAAGAAACGATTTTGAATTCTTGTCTCTTTAATATCTCCACCGTGACGTCAGCCACGTGAGCTCAATAACTGATGTGATAGAAAGGTTGCACAGAGCACGATTCTCGAAAAGCCCCCGAACCGCTATTTGCCGCCCTTTCAACTCCTCCAATACGCTTAGAGAACCTCTATAAATATTCCAACCCTTCTTTTTTCAAGTTTTTACCCTTTGCAACGTCTTCAAATCCCCATTTAACAGCTTCTGCTTTCATCCCTTCTGTGCGTTCATCTCTTCGCTATTTTTCTTCTTCTTATTTTGAAATTTTAACATAGTCACGGCCAAAACTTCTAAGACTATCCCTCAAAAAGAGAAAGCCACTTCTGCTTCACGCTCGTCTAAGAGAAAAGCAGTACCTCCTCACATTGAAGAGTGCATCCCTGGGCCTTGCGACACATCATCTGACTTTAAGATTGATAAACTTTCTTCGATAGCGGGCCTATGTGAGCCCATGTCTCGATATCAATATGGTGACCGATATTAAAAGAGTGAAGGTCGACTGTCGCTGGGAAGAGGTGGTGCAAGCGAAAATCCTTTCATCTGAAGAAGATATAATCGTCTACAAAGCTGGCTATCTCAGTGTATACACATACCCCTTCACCTTAGGTCCTGTGGACCCCTCTTCGCCGCCAATAGATCCAGTGATCCTCGATTTTTGCCGACAATATCGAGTGACACTCGGCCTAATTACCCTTCTTTCTGGAGAATCGTCTATATGATAAGATATTTCTCGAACATGGTCGAGGGGATGCCTTTCACCCTCAACCACCTGATTAGGCTGTATAGCCCTCGTCTTTATCAAGGTGGCCTAATTAAGTTATAACGTCGGGCCTCGAAGGTCTTTTTTACCAATATTGACGAGGACAAAGATAGATGGTGGATGAGCCGCTTTGTCCGAGTCAGGACCTCGGACCTGATCCCCGAGTAGTGGAATATGAGTCCTAAGTGTCGATTCATCGAATTATGCTCCGTTAATTGAATGTTTTTCTTTCCCTTCTGAACTTGTTCTTTTCTGATGGAGCAACCGTTGAATGGTACCCTGGCGCTGTCAGAGATCATCCGGGCTGGGTACGACAGTTAGATGCCATCTTGCCAAATGCTAAGTGCGTTTGGTGTGACTTGGCCAAAACTCGATGGGAAGCCAAAAATCACGGTAAGTTTTTACCACCGCTACTTTCGACTCCCCTAGTAAAAGCTTTCTTGTATACTTGATTTTTTAAGTTTATGCAGGCCTTGGAGAAACTGCTTTGCTGAGACCGCCTCTACCTGGCAAAGTGGAGACTCAAAAACCTGCCACAAACAAAAAGAGAAAGAAGGAGACACCGTCGGAGTCTTCGAAGCCAAAGAGAGCCAATGCTCGGGAGCCTAAGGCCGATACTACGGTCTTGACTTTGGCAGCTGCTGAGAGCCTTCGTGCCGAAGATGAAGACGATGACAATTTCCCCCTGGTACTTAGGGGAAAGCGAAGCATCGATACTTCGAGGGTTGCTGAGCCAGAAATTGCTGATACGGTCCCCCCTCGAGTTGAGGAGACTCTCGAGGGGGATGTAAATGAAGTCCCCGAGCCGATCATTGATCATGGTACATCCTGTGCTGATGAGCACTTGGTCGGCGAAGTCGGAGGATCCAGCTCCGAAATTCCTCGAGAGCGAGAGAAGGCTCAGATATAGGTTGATGACATAGGTGATGTTTCACCAGGTCCGTCGTTCTCCTCAGGGAAAATACGGGATGCCAAAACAGGGGAACTCCCGATGTGGGGGCATCCCTAGGAGAGAATGACATATTTGGAGATTATTTCGCTGATGTTGAGGAGGAGACTAATCTCGATGCCCCACTTATTCTCGCGGAGGTTGAGAAGCTCCAGAAACAGGTAATTCTGATGTAGCGTTTGTGCTTTGGATTCTGATTCTTGTTTTTCTAACTCCTTTCCTTCGTGTTTCAGGTCGTGATGCTCTATGACCGGGCCTTTTACGAGTTACGAGCCGAGCTGAATCTTTGTGAGGAGGATCTTGGGAGACTCAAGTCGGAGTCAAATGAGCTCAAGACTCTGTATGCCCGAAGGGAAGAGGAGCTGAAGGACCTTCGAGCAAGCTCAGAGAAAGCGCTCCAAGAGCGGGCCAAATTTGTCGAATAGGTAACTTAGCCTTCGATGGTTTGTTCTCCGTTTTCACAACTTAGCTTTCAACAATTTGACTTGGTTTTGCAGATCAAACAGAAAGACGACCTAATGGGGAAACTTCGGGAAGAGATTGTGGCAAAAAATGCCGAGATCCTCGACTTGAAGTGGAACATGGACAACATGTCTTCGGAGAAGGATACTCTTTGCGAGAAACTGGTCTCGGCTCAGCATCTTCTTCAGGGTGCGCAAGGGGAGGTCCACAAATATAAAGCGCTTCATGCCGAATTGGCTGCTGCTCTATCCGCATCCAAGTTTGAGGCCGACGAGCTAATATCTTCATACCGGGATGATGCTGCTGCTGCAAATGCTCGGGCCAGGAGGATATCCGAAGAGGCCGAACTCAGACTGACTCGCGCCATTAGCTATGCTCGATTAGAAGCCCGAAGGCAGGCTTTTGAGGAAGTGCATGCCAGGGGTTTTGATCTTTCTGCCGAGATCGAGGAGGTGAAAGCCTTAGAAGAAGAATCGGCAGCACTAATCTCTCCTGATGAGGGTTCTACTAGCGCCTCGGAGAGCAGTGAAGATAAATACTAGGCCCTTTTTCGTTCTATTTACTTCTTCTTTTGTGGTAAGGGCTCTGTGTGACAGCCTTGTAAATGTATTCATGTAAATATGCTTTTTGGAATACAAAGGATGTTCTTGTTTCATTCTTACTTTGCATTAATGCCTTCCATGTTCCGCCTTTAAGTGTCTATCTGAAGGTCGCATTTGATTTTTACTTCAAATCCCTCGAGCTCGGGCTCGGCACAGCAGAGACCCTTAAAATCGGGCTGCTCTGGTTTCAATCGCTTTCCATTCTTAGGACGAATTGGTAAGAAATCAATTCAACTTTTCGACTGTTCGAGATATTGCACGATGGCATCATTGACGTGAATGTGAGGTGACCATAGTGGCCCCATCGGTACATTCCCCAAAAGTCATAATTGCTTCATTAGAGCTGATTGGATATCCAAACCAATGAATAGTCGCCGCTCTCCTCTTATATATACTTGCTTTCCCTTTCATTAAGGGTTTTGTTTCTTTGTGAGACCATCTTCTCCCTAGAGTTCTTTCCTTCTAGAAGTTTTTCCATCGTATCAGTTTAAAGCTCTTGCCGAAGTTTTCATCTCTCCTTTCTTGTTTTAAAGAAATTATGGCCACCATATCCAAATCCGTTCACCAAAAAGGGGTGAGCCCTACCTCAGAATCGCGCCCGGGAGGTGGTACACCGCCGGCGCTTAACGAACTAAATTTCTTCATTTTGAAGAAGGACTTTACGCTAGAGAGACCCCCCAACGTTCGTGGACGTAGAGAGAACGCATCGAGGCATATTCGGTCGATCGGGGAGAGACATCTCGAGGCCGTGAGGAGAGACTGTGGATGGGGAGAAAGAGTAGTACTGCAAATATCCTCTCGGGGAGAGGATATTACGATCCATATAGAAGAGTTCTTGAACATGTACACGTATCCCTTTACGTTAGGTCCCCTCGACCATCTCGTGCTCAGGTTTTTCCAAAAGTATCGAGTTACTTTGGCTTAGATCCATCCGTCTTTCTGGCGGATCGTGCTGATGATGAGATTTTTTGCTGAAAAGGCCTAGCTTGTATTCACTCTCGGTCACCTTATTTGGTTGTATCGGCCTCTGCATCTCCGTGACCTGATTACACTACGACGCTGATTGACCAAGTCCCCTTTGCTAGTGACGACGAGGACGAGGACCAAGGATGGATGAGTCGGTTTATTCGAGTGAGGACCATTGAAATCATCCTTGCGGATTTCTTGCCTTTCCCCGAGGAATGCAATTTCAAACGTAAGTAATATGCTGTATTTTATCATTCTTGTTTTTGGCGAACTTCATATGAACGCTCATTTTCCTCTCCCACAACAGTCCTGTGGAGGCCAAATTTGATCCCCGCTCTCGCGGACTGGGTCCATAAATTGGAAGCTTCTTCGATATACAACAAACGCAAGTGGAGAGATTTGTCGAAGGGTAGATAGGAGGCGAAACACCATGGTGTGTGCTATGCAGTTCCTCTCTTTAAGGAATACATTTCTTTATGTTTATTGATTTCTCTACAGTAGGCATCGGCGAGTTTTCTGAGATGAGGCCATCCCCTATCGGGGAGGAGGAAGAACCTTCGGCTGTGTATCCAAAGAAAGACAATAAAATGAAAAGATCTTCGAGGGACGAAGATATTCACAGCGAAGTAGAACCTGCCCGGAGGCGCGAGGGGGATGCAGCTATCGACGAAGATTTTATATTCGTTGGTCGATCTGTGGATGGTAACGCTGTTAAAGTGGACGGCCTACACTGATGACTCGAACCAGGAGGTTTCCCGAAGCCATTAAGCTCGCTGGAATCGAGGCCCCCAGCTTCGAGCGAGAGGCCCCAAAGGAGAGGGGGGCGAAGTCCTTGACTTGGCGGAAATTTGTGATACGTCGGAGGGTACTCCGATAGGGACCTCAGGTGGTTTTCTTGAGGCCAAGACAACAGGAAATGACCCCTTCTAGGGTTGCTTTACCGGGGCAGCTGAGGCCGGATCGGTAGATGCAAACTCGACCTTTAAGGAGGCTCAGTGGCTCTATTCTATGGTGAGTTTTTAGACGGAATTATGACCTTTTTAACTCCATACTTTCTTCTCTTTTTTAACTGGGACTTCTTTTTCATAGGCCTTTGACAAACTTAAGCTCAACTGCTTCGATGTGAGGCCAAGTTTCGGAGGTGCCCGAATGGGGAGAGATCCCTTAGGCTTCTTTATGACAAGAAGGAAAAAGAGCTGACACACCTTCGATCGGAGTTAAACCGGTGTCGTAATTACGAGGAGAACCTCGAGAAATAGGTAACTTCTGTTTTGAAGGAATTTAGGCTTCCTCTCCCATATTCGAGGGCTAATATTTCGGTGTCTCAGTTGTAGTGAGAGATTGAGATGCTTGAAAGCCTTCTGGGCAAAGTCAACCAATTCAATTCTGAGTGCAACGAATTAAAGGCACAAATGGATGCCCTTGTTGCGGCCAGAAAAAAATGCTTTGGATAAAGTCTCTGCCCTTGAAATTCAACTCCATAATTCTCGAGAGAGCAACTCGATTCAAGCAAGCAGGATAGTTAAGATTGAAGCCGATCTCTTGAAGATGAATACCAAAGTCGGTGAGGCTCGAGCCAAAGCCGAAGGAGTCTGAATAAAGGCTGACAAGAAGGCGGCCGTCTATCTAAAAGAAGATACTGATGCTCGGATGAGGTTGAGGGCCGCTTCCAATCGAGAGAGAAGAAGCAACGAGTATGCCCGATGCAGATCCCGGAGGGAGACCCTCGAGGAGATTCATGATAAGGGCTTTGATCTCTCGGAGGAGATAGAGCAGGCTAAGGCGGATGAGATTAATTCCAAGTTCCTCCTTTGTACCGACGATGAAGCCGATGTTGAAGACGAATGGGAAGAAGCTGACAAGGATACTAGTCTTGAGGGGGTTGATGAATGAAAAGTCCCCGAGGGGGAAAATACGAAGTCCACGATGATAATGATAGACTAGGTTTTCTTTCGGTAAAAGGCTCCTTGTAGGAGTGTTGTAAATGTACCTTTGTACCACCATTTATATAAATAGATCTTTCGTCTTGTTTTTGAATAAACTTTCATCTTGCCTTTTCTTTGGTTTTGTGGTTTGAGGTTTGATGCTTGCCGTTAAGGTCTTTTAAGCTTGATTTTTCCTCATCGAGATCTTATGATAAAGTCCCCGAGCGAGATGACCTCGGCCTCCATATCAAGGGTATGCCCTTTTAGGGGTCTTATAAGTTCGATATTATGGCCTTGTCCTTGATATCGGGGCTATGCCCTTTTAAGGTTTTACAAATGTGGTGTTGGCTCATTGAGGTCTTACAAATTGGCCCTTAGGCTCTTTAGATTGGCTTGATTCGACCTCTAATATGGCTATAGTTTTCCCTCATTTTGGCTAAAGACTTTCAAAGTTTTGGTTATGCCTTGGCATGTTTTGTGTTCGTCCGACTGTTCGATGGCTCGAATAAGAACCTCGATTATAATTCGATATGCGACGATAATTGAGTACCTTGTGAGGTTTTCTCGAAGGCTGATGTTTCGAAGCCTTTTTATTGAAGGCTGATTGTTTCGAAGCCTTTTTATTGAAGGCTGATCGTTTCAATGCCTTTTCTTGTTTGGAGCTGATGTTATCGAAGCTCCTTTGATTATGCCAAGGTTTTCCTGATTAACCGGTTCTTCTCGAAGTATTTTCGAAGTATTTGAAGGCCTTTAGTTTTATGGTGGCAGTCGGACGTCTCCGAGCCGCGTTAAATTCGGTCGTAGCCTTTTAATATGACCGTAGTATTTATGTTCGACCATAGCCTTTACTCCCCGGGTGATATGACCTCGACGTCTATATCGAGCGTATGCCTTTTTATGGGTCTTACAAGTTCGAATATATATCCTCGGACTTAATGTCGGGGTATGCCTTTTTTATAAGGTCTTACGATTTTGAGTATGCCTTGTTGAGGTCTTATAAATTTGATGTCGCCTCATCGAGGGCTTACTAACTCGAAGATGCCTCATTGAGGTCTTACAAATTCGAGTTTTTGATGGCTCGATGAGCTGACTGTTGATGACAGTCTCCGAGTGTTCGAGAGTCTTTGGGCCCTGAGGCGTCTTACGTGAAAGTAGTAAACTTCTTTGAGGCACGAAGCGTTTTGATGAGCAAAGAAGCTTCTTTTTACTTGATATGTGTGTACATGTTCGGAGGCTCGATTATTATACATGGACACGGTTTATTTGACCGTTTGTCCCAATACAACATTCTCCTATCGAGGACTTCTTAGGCATAACTTTATTCCTTCGAGAAGATAACCTCCAAAGGGATGGCCCCAGTATTCGAGGTTGATTAAAAAGAAACCTTGAATACTTTTTGTGTGCTCCTTAGGTAGCATATGGATGTTGCCTCGTTAAAAACCTCACCGGTAAAACCCGTTTGGGATAAAACCCGATCTAAGGGAAAAGAGTGCAACACATGCTTTAAAACCCAAGGTCTTCGAGCTACAGGGTGCTTAGATTCCTCTCGATCGAACACCTACAATGAGTTAGTATGAAACATGAATGAAAAAAGGAGAAGGCTATACCTTAGCGATGATAGCACTTGGGCGTTAATATGTTCCAGTTGCTTGGCAGTCGTTCGGCTTCCATGGCGTTATGTTCGTAGGACCTTTTGCATGTTACTCCGAGGACGCGGTACATCCCTTTATTCATTCATTCGGGATTCGAGTGTTGATGGTGACCTTTCTCAGGACTAAGTCCCCGACTCCGAAACAACGGAGGTTTGGGCCCTCGGTGGCCTTGATTCTTCTGCTCGACACCATGAGACTTTGAGAATTTATCCGAATCGATGCCAAGGGGCGAGCTTCATGTTGTACCTTCTGAGGACGTCGAATGCTACCTGCAAAGGAGACAAATGGCCCTCTACATGCAGGGACTTAACTAACATGCCATCAAAGTAAAACTCTATAGGCTTGCTTTATATGATGTTCGAATATCTCATTCCCTAGGCGTTCTCTATGCGGCTTTCATGTTCTTTAACCCGAAAGGGATTGCATTATAAGAATATGAACCATACTTCGTGATAGACGAAGTCTTTTACTGGTCCTCCGGGTTCATTTGAATTTGATTATACCCGGAGTGAGCATCGAGAAAAGTAAGGATCTCAATGGCAGGCCGTGGCATCGATCAAGCGATCGATGTTGGGAAATGGGAATGGGTCTTTTGAGAAAACTTGTTACCTCATTTTCGAATGCATGCTTTACCTCGGACTGAAGATTGATCAAGCTCTTCGACTGTTGACTTCGTCACCCTTAATCAACTGCTCATCGATCACCCGTTCCTCGGTTCAATCGAGGGTGTAGACTGTGGTTGCTATTTGGCTACTTTCCCGTTCCTCGGGATCAACTGCTTATCTTTGGATTTCTCCGAGGCGGAAGGTGTCGACGCCGGTGCCACGTCATGTACTGAAAATATCTCCTTTGCTGCATGCTTCTCTCCATACACCATTTTTACACCGTCCTTTTTTGGGAACTTCATCATTTGTTGAAGAGTTGATGGCATCGCCCTCATACTATGAATCCATGGCCTCCCGAGTAGGGCGTTGTATCTCATGTCACCTTCGATGACATGGAACTTGGTATCTTGAATATTATTGGCTACGTTAATTGGGAGGATGATTTCCCCCTTAGTTGTCTCACTCGCCATATTGAAACCATTCAGGACTCGAGAGACGGGCACAATTTGGTCGAGCAGCCTGAGCTGCTCCACAACCCTCGACTTGATTATATTGGTGCCGAGCTACCTAGATCCATGAGCACACATTTAATTTGAAACTTATTTAAAAGGAAAGAAACTACTAGTGCATCATTATGAGGCTGAGATAAGGCCTCGATGTCTTCCTTGCTGAATATGAGGGTATCCTAGGGTATATAGTCCCGAGTCTGCCTTTCCCTCGTGATGGATACTTTTGTTCGCTTGAACATGGGACTTTGTGGGACGTCGACCCCTTCGATGATCATGTGAATGATATGCTGTGGCTCCTCTGGTTAATTTTTTCTATTGGCATCTCTTTCTCGAAAGTGATTTTTGGCCCGGTCATTGAGGAACTCTCGAAGGTGCCTTTCGTTGAACAATCGGGCTACCTCCTCTCAAAGCTATCTGCGGTACTCGGTCCTGTGCCCATGAGTGCACATTAAGTTGGGTTTCCTTTGGGAAGGATCTGATTTTATGGGCTTGGGCCACCTGGTGTCTCTGATCTTGCCTATGGCCGACACGATGCCTGAAGCGTCGACGTATAAGTTGTACTCTATCAATCGAGGTGCATTATCTACTGGTCTCGAATGCCTATTAAAACCTACTTTTCTCACGAGTCCCCGGGAGCTTTGGCCTCGATCCATTCTTCGATCATTTCGAAGTATATTACGCCTTGAAGCGTTTCTTCGATCTTCAACATATGGTTGATACCTTTCCTTGATCGGCCTCAGCTCCCGTTCTGCATTCCTTGGTTCTTTTGCTAAAATCCTGCTTGGATATACTGAACCCGAGGGGGATCCCAATTGGTCTTCCTCGACCCTAATTTTGGATTGGTACCTGTTGTGGACGTCCGCCCAAGTTACAGCGGGATATTCGATCAAATTTTGCTTCAGCTACTTTGAAGCTGTCGAGCTTTGTTCGTTCAAGCCCTGAGTGAAGGCCTGCACTGCCCAGTCATCGGAGACTGGTGGTAATTCCATTCGCTCCATCTAAAAGTGAGATACGAACTCCCTTAACATCTCGTTCTCCCTTTGTTTAATTTTGAAGACATCGGGCTTTCTTGTAGAAACCTTGATGGCACCAACATGTGCCTTCACGAAAGAGTCTGCCAACACAGCAAACGAATCTATTGAGTTCGGGGGTAGGTTGTGATACCACATCATGGCCCCCTTCGACAGTGTTTCTCCAATTTTTTTCAATAAGACGGACTCAATCTCGTCATCCTTCAAGTCATTCCCTTTTATACAACAAGTGTAAGTGGTAATATGCTCATTGGGGTCCGTGGTCCCATTGTACTTCGGGATATCGGGCATCCTGAACTTCTTCGAAATAGGCCTCGGAGCCACACTCGATGGAAATGGTTTCTGCACGAACTTCTTCGAATCTACCTCCTTCAAAATCGGAGGTTCACCCCGGATTTGATCGACCCGCGAGTTATAGGTTTCTACTTTTTTTTCTTTAGCCTCTATCTTCTTTTCTCCTGATTCAATACTTTTGGCGAGGTCCTCGAGCATCTTCATAATAGAGGGGTCTGCTGCTGACCCATTGTTACTCGATCTTTCTGGTGCCTATTCGACTCGAGGAGCAGCTTCCGGTACTGCCGTGCTTGGAGTTTGCTACTTGCTCTGTAGCTGAGCAATAGCCACTTGTTGCGCTTGTAACATCTCAAAAATGACTTGTAGGCTAACTTCTCTTTCTTTCCGAGCTGGATTTCTCTGCGCTTTGTGTTGGTCACCTTCACACACATTTCTATCGGTATCATAGCCTACATCGATATGCACAGCATCGCGTGAGGCCATATTGACGGGGAGTGGTGCTGGTAATACCCTAGGATTTTGTGGATGTACACTGGCAATTGGGCCCGCTGCACTGTTCTCTCCATGGGACTCAAGGCCATTGTTTTCACGTGCATTTGCTGAGTTAGACATTTTGGACCTGAAATCAAAGATTCTTGGAAAAGAAAAAGTGTGGAAAATAACTTGTATTTTCAGAAAACTAGCACCAAAATAGTCACTATTATTTTTAGCCCCACGGTAGGCGCCAAACTGTTTACCTTGAAAATGGTATAACAATTATATTTGATTTATGATTCTAAAAATACGTGATTTGTTCTAATACTAGTCGTTAGGTAAGGAAACACTAAGTGTAAGTAATAGAGAAATGATAAGCAAACCAATATGGTCACAAGACCAGGGACCTCGAACTCGGTAATATCGGGCCTTGGGGGTAGCCTTCGGCAGTCGTTAATGAAAAATAAGTGAAGAACAATAAAATGAATGCAATAAATAATGAGCAATAAATCTATAGGGTAATTGTTGAGCAGTCTAGGCAAGAAAAATAGAGAATGTTCTATTGTATTGAATATTCATGTGTGTTACGAAATGACAAGGATCCCCTTCATATAGGAGGGGGGAATCCCAACATAGTACATGTCTAATCATGACAAGGAAATGCTACTGGTACTGCTGTATAATGGCTCAGTACGGGCTTGTACTATTCTTCCAGACCTTGTCAGCTCTAACCACGTGCCCTTGGGAATTTCCCACCTTTTCATGACGGTCATCGATTTTCATACTGCCTCGAGGTATGTTGTGATGAGTCCTCGATATGCTCTCTCGAGGGGAGTACTTCGGAGTCGAGCCTCAGACTGTGCTTCGAGCTCCTCGAAACCGGGCTTGGGATGTCATAGAGGCTCTAAGATCGGACTTCCCCGATTTTGGCCGTATACAAAGATGCAGCCTCAACCCACTTTGTGAAGTAGTCTATGGCCACTAGAATGAATATGTGCCCATTTGAAGCGGTGGGTTTGATCGGACTGATGACATCCATTCCCCAAGCGGCAAAAGTCCAAGGTGCACTTGTTTCATTGAGTTCATTTGGTGGCACCCGTATCATATCTGCATATATTTGGAACTGATGACTATTTTGGACATACTTGATGCAGTCCGTTTCCATTGTCATCCAAATATATCCTCCTCTTAATATCTTCCTGGATAAAATGAAACCCTTCATATCTGGTCCGCAAGTTCCGGCATGTATCTCTTCGAGCAGTTTGGAAGCCTCCTTGGTGTCAACACACCGTAACAATCCTAGGTCGCGAGTCCTTCTGTACAGAATTCGTCCACTTTGGAAAAATGGTTGGATAATCTTCGGAGCGTGCGTTTCTGAGTATGATTTGCATGCTCCAGGTACTCTCCTTTTGCTACGTATTATTTGATATCATGGAACCACAGATTCCCATTTGTTTCTTCTTCAACATGAGCGCAATAAGCTGGCTGATTATGGATCCTTACTGTAATAGGGTCGATGAAATTCTTGTCCGGGTGTTGTATCATGGAAGACAAAGTGGCCAATGCGTCTGTGAACCCATTTTGGATTTTCGGAACGTGTTTGAACTCTATCTTTGTGAATCTCTTCATCAACTCTTGCACATGGTATAGATACGATAATATTTTGGTATTCTTTGTAGCCCACTCCCCTAGAACCTGATGTACCAAAATGTCTGAATCACCAATTACCAGTAATTCCTGGATATTCATGTCAATAGCTAAATTGAGCCCCAAGATGCAAGCCTCATATTCTGCCATATTGTTGGTGTACAGAAATATAAGTTTTGTGGATACTAGGTAATGTTGACCTGTCTCTGACACCAAAACAGCTCTGATACCCATGCCTTTGAAATTTTCAGCCCCATCGAAGAACATTCTCCAACCGTCGTAGGTTTCGGCGATATCTTCCCCTACAAATGATACTTCTTCATGGGGAAAATACATTTTCAGCCGTTTTTATTCTCCTCCTATAGGATTTTCTTCTAGATAATTTGTTAATGTCTATCCCTTCACCCCTTTATGAGTTAACATAGCCGATGTCAAATTCACTCAACAGTATATGGCATTTTGCCAGCTTCTCTGTAGGCATGGGTTTCTTGAAAATGTATTTCAGAGGATTCATCCTTGATATGAGATATGTGGTATAGGCATAGGAGTAGTGCCTCAACTTTTGAGCTATCCACGTTAGGGAACAGCAGATGCGTTCCAACAAGGAATACCGTTCCTCATAGGGTGTGAACTTATTACTCAGATAGTATATGGTCTTCTCTTTCCTCCCCGTCTCATTGTGTTGTCCCAAGACGCAACTGAAAGCCCCATCTAGTACAGACAAATAGAGTAGCAAAGGTCTACCAGGTTTCGGCGGGACCAGGACTGGTGATCTGAACAAATATTACTTGATTTTGTCAAAATCTTTCTGGCATTCTTCAGTCCAACTTGTTGCGGCATCTTTCTTTAACATTTTGAAAATCAGCTCACAAATCACGGTTGATTGTGCTATGAAGCGGCTGATGTAGTTGAGACGCCCCAAGAAGCTCATCACATCTTTCTTGTTCCTTGGAGGTGGAAAATCCCAGATAGCCTTGACCTTTAACAGATCCAACTCAATTCCTCGGCGGCTGACGATGAATCCTAACAACTTTCCAGCAAGAACCCGAAAAACACATTTTGCGGGGTTCAGTTTCAAATTATACCTTCGAAGACGATCAAAGAACTTTCTCAAGTCTGCTATGTGATCTGTACCTTTCTTGGATTTGATGATGCCGTCGTCCACATATACTTCTATATACTTGTGTATCATGTCGTGAAAAATGGTTGTCATGGCTCTCATATAAGTTTCCCCAACATTCTTTAGACCAAACGAAATCATTTTATAGCAATACACTCCCCATGGCGTAATAAAGGCTGTCTTCTCGGCATCTTCTTCATCCATCCAGATCTGATGATATCCCGTGAAGCAATCCTCAAAAGATTGGAGTCTTGGCATAATTGTCGATCAATATGTGTATATTGGGCAATGAGAAATCATCTCTGGGACTTTCTCTGTTTAAATCCCGATAATCGTCACACACTCTGCCTTTCCCATCCTTTTTCGGAACTAGCACAATGTTAGCCAACCGGGTTGGATATTCAACCATTCTAAGAACCTTAGCTTTGATCTGTTTGGTGACCTCTTCCTTAATTTTCAGACTCATATCTGGCTTGAACTTTCTGAGCTTCTGCTTTACAGGAGGACACATAGGGTTGGTAGGTAGTTTACGAGACACTATATATGTGCTCAAATAAGTCATATCATCATAAGACCATGCGAAAATATCTTCATACTCTTTCAGGAAACGGATGTACTCTTATTTCTCTGATGGTGACAAGTGAATGCTTATGCGAGTTTCTTTGCCTATTTCGGAATTTTCCAAATTGACCATCTCGGTTTCGTCCAGATTGGACTTAAACTTGTTCTCAAAATTTTTCACTTCTCTGACAATTTCCTCAGGTATTATATCTTCTTCTTCTTCTATTTCCTCTGAGTCACTATCCTTATGTTGCGTTGTCTCATTACATGTCACAGTTGTTGGTTCATTAGGATAAATAGTAATAATGCTTTAGAGAGAAAATGTAAAGGATAATAATAAATACTAAAATGAAAACCATTGTCAAATACCAAAACGTCAAACAAAGGCAATTTTAGCGCTCCAAACAATTGTTTCAAAGCAAAATAATAAAATACTGAAAAATGTCTTAAAAATTCCCATAAAAATTGTTTTCAAAATAAATGATACTAGCAGCCATTTTTCCCCGGAACTCGGCGGGCCCGTGATGGTGTAACGGTCCAATCCCTGAGAACAACTCCCTTCTCCACTGTCTGAATGACGAGGCCTTCCTCCTCATCAATTATTGCGCTGCAATCCATATCTTCATCTTCCAAGAAGAGATTCCTTAATCCAGCTAGAACTTCATCTTCTTCAGATCCCCACATCATGTCGGCATGATGAAAGGATTGGCTCAAATGTGGTACCGACTGTTCAAGAGAGTAATAAGAACCGCGCTATGGCGGTGATCAATCGTTATACTCCTACCAGGTGTACTGATATCCAAGCCCAAAGGACGTGCTGTGACACTTTAGCTGTATTGGTTTAGTGATGCCCTGGAGATTCTTACCGAGGCCCTTACTAGGTTCATATCCTGCCCATGCCAATATGCTCTCTATTTTGCTACTCCACATTTATCTTTCTCAATCGTGTTGACACGCTCAATGCGATGGTATGTCTCCCCACCCAACTTCCTTTTATTCTCAACAACTAGAACAATTTAATTGGTGTAAATGTGATTACTCTCGACTCCATGGATGATCACTTCTTGATGGTTCCATTCAAACTTCACAAACTGATACTAGGTAGAATCTTTGGCCCTAGCTATGGCCCTAGCTGTGTGTATCCAGGGTCGTCCCAACAACAGATTGTATGTGGAGGATATGTCCAATACTTGAAATTCAACATCAAACCATGTTGACCCATGTCACTGCATAGTTTTGAAGATTGACAAAAGGCTGACCAGTTGAACCAGGTCCATCAGAGCACACATACTTGACCGGACGAGTTGGCACACAAACCTTATATGCATAGGAGATGAATGCGATTGTGAAGTATCAATGAACAAGAAGAGTATATTCTAATGCGAAAAGGTTGCAAATTGATGAAAGAATAGAAGTCGAATTCAGCAAGGACAGAAACGAAGGAAGGAAGTTGAGTTTGATAAGAACTTGTTCTCCCAGGTAGAGTTGAACTGGAATTGGAAGACAAGCTCAACGACTGACTCTATAAATACTTGATGTATTTCTGCTGAAAAAATAGACGCACAAAGCTGAAGTGAATAAAAGTCTGAAAGCAAAATTTCCAGAGATATTTTGCAAGCAGAATAACTGTGTGATGCAGAGGCTACAGTTCAACTAGAAGAACCAGTTCCATCTGATTAATTATTGAGTCTAGTTGATTGTAGTAGGAGCTTTAATATTGTATCTTTTCAGCTTTCATAGAAGCAATTGTAATAGGTACATATTGATCAAGTTAGATTTAACTTGAGGTGTGTAGAAATTAGCTAGGGGCTAGTTACTACAAAGGGTTAGAGTTAATCCTTAGGATTACAAAAGAGTTTATTTTGTAAGTCCGTTTTGCTCAGAGTTTTAATAAAGAGATGACCAAATCCTACTGACGAGTAGGTCATGGTTTTTTCACCTTTTGAGCCAGGTGTTTTCCACGTAAAAATATATGTGTTCTTACTTTACTGCTTCTTATTATTCCGCAACAGTAGTAGTTGGAACACCAATGTTCTTCTACTGAGACAACACTCGAAAATTGGGTACCACACAAAGTAACCTATCTTATTGTGTGGTATTGAAGTCTAAAACATCAATTGGTATCAGAGCAGGTTATCCTTGAAAGGCTAACACCTTGGAGAAGATTAAGATGAGTGCACCACCTGGAAATTGGGAAGGTCAATCAACTGCAAGGCCACCACTCTTCAATGGCCAGTACTACTCATGGTGGAAAAATAGGATGAAGGATCACCTAATTGGAGAAAACTATGAACTCTGAAAAATAGTCACTGATGGTCCTCTAGCCACCATGATGAAGATTGCTGAAGGTATAGATATACCAAAGACAAGAGCTGATTGCACTGCTGAGGATCTAAAGAAATGGGAGAAGAATGCAAAGGCCAAAAAGAGGTTAGCATGTGGACTAGGTCTAGACGAGTACATCGGAATACAAAGTTGCACCACTGCCAAAGAGATTTGGGACACCTTGCAAGTAGCCCATGAAGGAACACCTCAGGTAAAAAGGTCAAGAGGTACTCTACTATACTCTCAGTATGAAACTTCACTATGAAAGAAGGAGAGGAGTCTAGCCCTAAGAATCACCGAGGGAGAAGATATGGAAGATGATGAGATGTCCATGATTACCAAAGAATTCAGAAACTTTCTCATGAGGAAGAAAGGCATCTCTAGAGGAGGAAACTACAACAAAGCAAAGGCGCTAGAAAGACCAACCAACGAGGGATGCTATAAATGTGGTAATACTGACCATCTCATTAAAAACTGTCCTCAGTGGGAAGTAGAGTAGGAAAAGGAAAGATATGAGAGAAGGAACATGAGGAAGGAACAAGTTCAACCCAAGACAACCACAACAAAGGCTATGGTTTCTGCTTGGGGGGAAAGTTCAGATGAAGAATCAGAAGATGGGGAGGCTGAAGATCAGGCGCTCATGGAAATTGGAGAATCTGAATTAGATCGAACCTGTAAATGGAATAAATCCTCTGACGCCCTAATATGACTTCAAGAGAATCATAGTAGCAACAGGAGAGGGATTGACTTTGGAAGTCAATTGCCCAAGTAGGATCCCAAAAACAAGTATCTCACTCTTCCTGAGAATAAAATATTCACCCATTGTGGTAAGACTGGACACTACAAATATGAGTGTATTGCAAAGGAGCAGGCCAGTCGAAAGATGAGAGGTTTATAAAAGGGAAAAACTGGCTACCAAATTGGGCCAGGAAAAATCTGATTCATCCATTCTCTCAAGGAAAAGGACCCAAACTAGTTTGGGTTCTTAAGACTAACCCCTGATTCTTTTGTAGGTTCAAGTGAGAGGAGGCAGCTAAATTTGGTATTTGGATAGTGGCTGCTCAAAGCATATGTCTGGGAACATGGAACAGTTCCTTTCACTAGAAAGTCTCAAAGGACGAAATGTCTCCTTTGGAAACGGAAAGAAAGGTGAAATTATTAGGGTTGTTAAGGTAGGTAAGGGTGACACACGATCCATTGAACATGTGTATCTAATAGATGGATTGAAATATTGCTTGATCAGTGTATCACAACTGTGTGACAGAGGTAAACTGGTTGCTTTTACTTCCACAGAATGTTTTGTGATTAACCTGCTTACTGACAGGATTATTTTGCAGGGAAAAATAATGAATAACATCTATGTCATAGACTTGTCCACACTGTCTTAAAATGAACTCACTTGCCTAAGTGTGTTGGATAGTGATCCCCTCATATGGCACAAACGGCTTGGTCATGCGAGTCTAGCTAAGCTTAACAAACTAGTATCTAAGGAATTAGTGGTAGGACTTCCTAACATTAAGTTCAAGGAGGACAAAGTTTGTGAGGCATGTGCCAGGGGAAGCAGGTAAGGTCCTTTTTCAAAAGTAAGAAAATAGTCAGTACTGCTAGGACGTTGGAATTGGTTCATATGGACTTATGTGGTCCTATGAGAACTTTGAGTAGAGGTGGTAAGAGATATGTGATTGTGCTAGTCAATGATTATTCAAGGTTCACTTGGACCTTATTCCTAGCATCTAAGGATGAAGCATTTAATATGTTCACCTCATATGTCAAGAAAACTCAAAATCAATTAGGACATCAACTAGCATCAATAAGATCTGACCATGGTACTGAATTTGAGAATGCTAAGTTTGCTGAGTTATGTGATGAACATTGTGTTAATCATAACCTTTATGCTCCTAGAACCCCACAGCAAAATGGGATCGTTGAAAGGAAAAATAGAACTCTTGAAGACATGGAAAGAACCATGCTCCTATCTAGCAAACTACCTCACAGCTTCTGGGCTGAAGCAATAAATACTGCTTGCTACATAATCAATAGATGCATGACTAGACCTATAGTAGAGAAAACTCTATATGAATTACTTAAAGGGAGAAATCCCAACATATCCCACTTTAGGGCTTTTGGATGCAAGTACAGAATAATGGCGAAGATTCCCTAGGAAAATTTGACCCCAAAAGTGATGAGGGAGTATTCTTGGGATATTCATCACATAGTAAAGCTTATAAAGTGTATAATAAAAGAAATATGTTTGTAGAAGAAAGTATACATGTTGTCATTGATGAAACTAACATTCTTGCTGAGAGACAGGAACCAGAAGATGAGGAGCTTGGACTGGTGAGGAGCAATGACCACATTGAAGCACCTATGGCAGATGGAATAGGTGATGGACCTGGTTCAACAACCCCACACAACTCGACAGGGGTAATTCTACATGAAAATACTGGCCCTGATCCTGTTCCACAACTATAAGACAACATGGAACAATCCAGAAGTGAACAACTGGTACTCAAACCACACAGATATCAAAGTTTTCACCCTCTTGAGAACATCATAACAGACTTGAGATCTGGAATAAAAAATAGATCCTCCTTGGAAAATATGTGTGCGTTTGATGCATTTCTATCCTTGATTGAACCAAAGAACATTGCTGAAGCCCTGCAAGATGTTGATTGGGTAACAACCATGCAAGAAGAGCTGAATCAATTTGAGAGGAGTCAAGTATGACACTTGGTACCTAGGCCACTAGACAGATAAGTAATTGGCACCAAGTGGGTCTTCAGGAACAAGCTCGATGAGGATGGAACTGTAACAAGAAATAAGGCTAGACTGGTTGTTCAAGGATACAACCAAGAAGAGGGAATTGACTATGATGAGACCTTTACCCCTGTGTCAAGACTGGAGGCAATCAGACTTCTTATAGCCTTTGCTGCACACAATTCACTCTTCATCAGATGGATGTTAAGAGTGCTTTTCTCAATGGCTATCTGAAGGAAGATGTATTTGTCAAGCAACCTCCAGGTTTTGAAAGCAATGAGTCACCTGACCACATATACAAACTCGACAAGGCTCTATATGGTCTCAAACAAGCACCAAGAGCATGGTACGAAATATTATCAAAATTCCTGCTAGAACATGGGTACAAACGAGGCAAAATTGATAGTACTTTGTTCTTAAGGGAAAAAGGTAAGGATCTTCTGGTTGTGCAAATATATGTGGATGATATCATATTTGGAGCGACTTCTGAGAAATTGAGCAAGGAATTTGCTATGCTAATGGGAAGTGAGTTTGAGATGAGCATGATGGGTGAGCTAAACTTTTTCTTAGGCTTGCAAATTAAGCAAAACCCAAATAGAACAATGATCCACCAACAAAAGTATGTGAAAGAATTGCTCAAGAAGTTTAAAATGGAAGACTCAAAGGAAATAGACATTCCCATAGCCACAACTACAAAACTGGATGTTGATGAACCTGGTTCATCCGTTGATCAGAAGTTATACAGAGGGATGATTGGGTCTCTATCATATCTCACTGCCAGCAGACCTGATTTTGTGTTCAGCGTGGGACTGTGTGCTAGGTTTCAGGCAAATCCAAAGGAGTCCCACCTCACTGCAGTGGAGAGAATTTTGAGATATTTGAAAGTCACCATTGATTTGTGCCTTTGGTATCCTAAAGGAAGTAATTTCGACCTTGTAGGATATGCTGATGTTGATTATGCATGTTTCCTGGTTGATAGGAAAAGAACTTCAGGTATGGCTCACTTTCTAGGCTCATGCCTTGTGTCTTGGGCTACCAAGAAACAAAAATCAGTAGCCTTATCTACTGCTGAGGCTGAATATGTGGGTGCAGCCTCATGCTGTGCCCAGTTTCTATGGATCCAGCAATAACTCATGGATTTTGGTATTGATGTGGGATGCATTCCTATTTTCTGTGATAACACTAGTGCTATTAGTATGACGAAGATCTCGATTCATCACAAGAGGACTAAGCACATAGATGTTAGGCACCATTTCCTAAGGGATAACTATGAATAGGGAATGATCTCAATTTAATTTTGTGCTACTGATCATCAAATTGCTAATATATTGACTAAAGTAAATAGTAGGGAGAATTTTGAGAGAAACAGGCTGGAATTAGGGATGATTAAGATCACCTGATTGAAAAAAAAAACTGAAAAAATGAATTTTTTTTGGCTAGAAAATTTTAATTAGGTACTTGATCAGATTAACAATTGCTCAGTCTCATACTGTAAAAGTATACTCTTATGCCATGTTTTGATATGACTCACTGATCACAAATGAAATTTTTTCTATCTTTGCAAATTGAGGCTTGATCAACAGGATTCTGAAATGATGAACCTGGTTCATCGTGCTGGTTCATCTGAAAGGCGATGTATGTGTTCTACACTTTGCACACTTTGAAATACTAATAATTAAATCATGAGCAGAACTCTGCCCAAACTCAAAATCTTTTCAAAGCCTATCCATTTGACTTTGAATCAGTTCTTTTTCAACAAGAATCCTCACCAAATTAAAATACCTAGATTCTAGGGAAGTTTTAACCGTCAATTCAAAACTAAAAGTTCATTAAAGCCATCCCCTCCCTTACAAAACCATTCCCAAATTTTCAATGACTCGGGTATCATCTGTCCCAAGTCCTTCTTCTGAGGTCATCTCTGATGTTGCTGAAAAACTTAGAAAATATGTTCATACTGGTTGGGTCTATAATAGATGTGGAGTTTCCAGAAACAATAAGAATAGGTGGTAAAAAATTAAATTAAAAAAATGAGTGAGGGAGTACGGAGTAATGAGAAAGGGAAAAGGGAAAGAAGTGGTTTATTCTTCACCCACCTCTAAATCTGTTAGAATGGCTATTTTTGGAGCTGAGCCAGAAAAGGAGGAAGAAAATAGCAAGAACGCATGGGGAAGTGAATCAGGAGAAACTCAAGGGTTAGTAAATTTAGGAAAGCACACAGATGAACATGGTTCATCTACTGAGGTAACCCTGGCGGATCTGCTGAAAATGTTAGGCGATAATTACAATCCAAAGAAGAAAAGAAAAGCTGCTCCTTCTGAGACTTCTAATATTTCTCTTCTAATAGGAAGAACTACAGGAGCAAGGTAAAGCAAAGTGTTGACAAGTTGAAGTGAGCTTTAGAGGAGAGTAAGAAGAAAAGAGTGAATAAAAGGGAAAGAAAAGGTTGTTGAACCTATTGAGGCTGTTGAAGTGGATGAGATGGACCTGGTCCATCAAAGTGAAAAAGTAGCAGAGGTAGAGGTTCAGACCCCTAAGCTCAAGAAAGCCAAGACTTGCTCAAAGAAGTCTTCATCTGTTTCTAAGTTAGCTGAACCATCCATCTTGGCTAAATGAACCAGGTTTGTAGTTTTTCAAGCCTTAATTTCCTAGCCTGTCTAGAACTTTCAGTGGCCCAGATTCAAAATATTTTGTTTGTTGCTCATGCTTTAATTGTTTTTGTTTCATTTTGTGGATTGTAGCAGAATCATATTCTCTCTATCAATGAAATCTGATGCTTTTTGCTCTGATTTAGTATCTCTATTTTTTGATAGTTTGAATTTTTAGTTGATTATTGATGATTAATCCATAATTGCATATGCAGTAGCCTCAATGGCCATGAGTAATTGTTAAAAATACTGGTGAGTTTATCATTTCGCAAACTTTTTGATGATGCCAAAAGGGGGAAGAAAAAAAGTGCTTTTGTATTTCAAGTGATATTTCAAGAAAAAGAGTTGAATTGGAATTGGAAGACAAGCTCAACGACTGACTCTATAAATACTTGATGTATTTATGCTGAAAAAATAGACGCACAAAGCTGAGGTGAATCAAAGTCTGAAAGAAAAATTCCAAGAGATAGTTTGAATTCTTAGTTGATTATTGATGATTAATCCATGATTGCATATGCAGTATCCTCAATGGCCATGATCACGCTCAACTATGTCTTGTAGAAGACTAAGCGGGCGTTGCAAATATAATCCGGGGTANTTTTGCAAGCAGAATTACTGTGCGATGCAGAGGCTACAGTTCAACTCTACCTGGGAGAACAAGTTCTTATCAAACTCAACTTCCTTTGCTGAATTCGACTTCTATTTTTTCATCAATTTGCAACCTTTTCGCATTTGAAGATACTCTTCTTGTTCATTGATACTTCACAATCGCATTTATCTCCTATGCATATAAGGTTTGTGTGCCAACTCGTCAGGTCAAGTATGTGTGTTCTGATGGACCTGGTTCAACTAGTCAGCCCTTTGTCAATCTTCAAAACTATGCAATGACATGGGTCAACAAACTCTCCCTTTTTGATGATGACAAACTCTGTGCTTAATCCTGTATACAAATCAAACACTTTGTATGTTTTTAAGCATTTATCATAGAGAAACCAGGTTCATTAGGTTATAAATATCACTTGAAATACAAAAGCATTTTCCCCCCAGATTTTGCAAGAAGAATTACTGCGATGCAGAGGCTACAGTTCAACTAGTACAACCAGTTCCATCTGATTAATTATTGAGTCTAGTTGATTGTAGTAGGAGCTTTAATATTTTATCTTTTTAGCTTTCATAGAAGCAATTGTAATAGGTACGTATCGATCAAGTTAGAGTTAACTTGAGGTGTGTAATAATTATCTAGGGGCTAGTTACTACAAAGGGTTAGAGTTAATCCTTAGGATTACAAAAGAGTTTATTTTGTAAGTTCGTTTGGCTCAGAGTTTTAGTGAAGAGTTGAGAAAATCCTAATGAGGAGCAGGTCGTGATTTTTTCACCTTTTGACCCAGGTGTTTTCCACGTAAAAATTTCTGTGTTTTTACTTTACTACTTCTTATTATTCCGCAACAGTAGTAGTTGGAACACCAAGAAGAACCAGGTTCTTCTACTGAGACAACACTCGAAAATTGGGTACCACACAAAGTAACCTATCTTATTGTGTGGTATTGAAGTCTGAAACATCAAACCAAGTCGAGCCCATCTGCAAACAAAGGTTGGTCTCCCCAATCGTGGCCTTTTGAGACCCATCAAATAGTTTCACGTTCATACTTCCTGCTCGTATATCATGTAAACCTTTACCCAATCTCTTCAATGTTGTTAATGGACAGATGTTGAGACTTGAACCCCCATCTATAAAGACCCTGGCAATGAATTTGTCTTCGCACTGCACTGTGATATGCAGTTCCCTGTTGTGACTCAACCCTTCCGGCGACAATTCATCTTCGTGGAAAGTGATCTTATGGATTTCCAATACTTGTCCTACCTATTGGCCATCTCCCCACTGGTAATGTTGTTGGGTACATAGGCTTCGTTCAACACTTTCATCAACGCATTCCTATGCACCTCAGAGTTCTATAGTAGTGATAGAATGGATATCTGAGCAGGGGTTTGGTTAGATGATCAACCACAGAATACTCTCTTGCTTGCACTTTGCTCCAAATATCATTCGGGCCAGTTTCAATGATCGTCAGCTTAGAAGCGGCTTCTTTACTTGTCCCTCCCAAATGCTCGGGCATATAAACCCTACCAGTTCTGGTCATACCTTGTGCTGCACCTGGTTCCTCCATTTCCCCTTTCCTTTCCTTTCCTTATCGCTTCTGCAGCATAGTCCCAAGCTATAGCATTGGACTTAAAGGACGATGTAGGTGCTACCGTCATGGTGAAGGGCGTGGTCACTTCCACTTCGAACGGAGTTGGCGCGGCTTAGGGCCTTGTTACTTCAACCTTGAACGGAGTCGGTGCGGCTACCTCAACCTCAATCGGTGACTGAATTTGTACCACAATAGGTGTGATAATGACTGGAGGTATTTTAGGACTATCCCATTCACGAATGAGCCCAATTGACCCTTTCGGATCCCATTCTTCGTTGGTTTCTATCACATTTACCCCCTTGCCCCTATGATCTGGGAGAGGATTGTTGCGAACATTAGGTGCAACCTCTTTTGCTTGTATAATCTTGGTGTCAATCAACGTGTGGATCTTATCCTTCAAAGTGTGACATAGTATGAATCTTCATGCTCGAGTTGTAGGCACATGTCTTGTTTGGGTTGACCTACTGGGAGGAATTTTCCATGGCAACGGCGGGAATGGGAGTGACATAACCGGAAGCCTTCAATCTATCATACAATTGGTCGATGGTTTCAGCAATTGGGTGTATTGTCTAGGTGTTCTGCGGTCGAAACTTGGTCTAGGTTTTTGGTAATTTTGGCGGGCTGGTGGTGAGTGATAGTATGCTGGCTGGGTGTTATAAGTATGGTAAGTTGTGGCAGGTTGTTGGTATCTGGGAGGTGAAGGCTGATATGTGGGTGGGGGTGTTTGGTATGTGGGAGGAGACTTCGGACCTTGGGCCACTATCACTGCCCCTACTTCCTTCTTTTTAGAAATACCACCCGACTAGAAGGCTTTGTTCGTAGCCTGAAGTGCCTAAAAATTTGTTACCATTACGCTCTTAATCCCCTCCTCTATTATTTCTCCCAATTTGATGATGCCAAAACAATTATGGTTCTCACCATCAGTCTCTCATAATACTACGGATCCTAAGCTCGGACAAAGAACTTATTCATCTGTTCTTCTCCTAGTGCTGTCCTTACTTTCACAATTCCGACCTCCACCGAGTAGCATAATCGCAGAAAGTATTTTCCGGCTTTTTCTTAATATTCTGAATGTAGAAGACGTCTGGCGCATTTTCTGTATTGAACCTGAACCGATCCATAAAATCTGATTTCGTGCTTACCCAATTAACCCATTTCTTCGGGTTTTGACTGATGTACCAGGACATGGAGTCTCCCGTGAGGCTCCTCATGAACAACTTCATGCGAATTCTTTCATCTTTACCAACCCCTACGAGCTTGTCACAATAAGTTCTCAAATGTACCTGCGGATCACCTGTCCCGTCGAACATTTTGAACTTAGGAGGTTTGTAACCCTCTGGCAGTTCCACGTCCGGTTGAATACACAAATCCTCATAATTCAAACCCTCGATGCCCTTACCACCTTCGACACCTTGGACTCGGTTAGTAAGCTTCTTGAGTTCCTTTGCCATGTTCTTGATGAGCAAGTTCTTCTCGGTGGACTCCGGTGTATACAGGGTCTGTTGTGAAGTGTGGGGTAAGGTTTCTACATATATGGGGTTTCTTTGATGGACTCCAGGAATTGGGGCGTATCAGGTTTGGGTTGTGGTACATTTTGAGGAGTGTGGTAGGTGGTGGTTTGTGGATACTGGTTCGGATGACGGTGATGTTGTGGAGGAGTCAGCACTGGTGGAGGGTTAGGATTTTGAAGAGGCGTGGCATATTGATGAGGTGCGGGAGGATTCTGCGGTGTTGATTTGTGTGTTCTTAGGAGGTGCTGGGTTTTGGCATTTTGTTGATTGATGTCGGGAACATTTAGAAGGGAAAGGTTTACCAAATTCTGAACCTACTCAAGTTCCCCTTGTAACTTCAGTATTTCCTATTCTAACCGTAATACCAAGTCGTTCTCTGTTGGAGTACTCCGACCATCCGAAGTTTCGACGTTCTCCACATGTGTAGCGTTGTCTTTCCTGATACCGCTCATGTCATCCATTTTTGCTTTTCCTTTGTTTTTGGGATCACTTAGAGGAGGAGGAGGTGGAGGACCTCTAGATCTGATATGATATACCGATGATACCAGTATGCACGAATCAACCTTAGGGAATGGGAATAAACAAAAGAAAAGAAAAGCAAAAAGGTAAACAAGTTAGTAAGGAGTATTAAAAGGATATTTTGCGGTATTTAAACACATATTGCGGAATTATAAATTCGCGTCCTAATTTGGGGACCTCATTGTGCCCGAGGGAGGCCTATGCGACATATAGTTTTGAGAAAAAAATTGATGCCAATAACTGCGTTATTTCATTAATATGATAAATGGACCAAAGCTACTCAAACGACAATAATTATAAAAAGTCACTAATGGAATTTGCCTTATACAACCAAAGTCTAAAACGAGTCTAGAAAGCAAATAAAACATTATTCCTAATCCATTTGGTCCTAGAGGGACCTTCTCCATGTTTGGCCTTCCTAGCTCCATCAATCAGGTTCCCCAGGTCGCGCATATCCAATAGAAGATATGCCTTTGCTAGCCCTCCTTCGCTGCCCTCTGGATTCTGACAGTTTGAGATCCTCTTCCTCATCTTTCCCTCAAGCTCCATCAACCCTTGCTCCAAATATTGCAACCTCTTTGTTGATTTAGTAGAAATTCCTTTCCACTCATTGATTTCTTCCATGCCCACTTTATGCTGCTCCAAATGCCTGGCTTCAGACTCGAAAACCCTTTTGCGAAACATCTTGTATTTGACTTGTGCTTCATCAGCGTCATCTATGACCCTATTCCTCAAATTAATCCCTGGCTTGACATCCCCCGCTATATCATCTACCAACCATGATGGGTAGAAGTACACATGACCGTAGTGATACCGATCTGGCTCGATGGTATCTTTCTCCACAATGATCTTTTGATGCCACATATGATGTGCCTCGAACTTGAATGGAATGGCGTTCTCCTTGAAGTCTGATTTATACTGAATCATTGTCATTGAAGTTCAACTTCCATGGAAGATATACATTGATGGTGCTGCACATTGCGGAGGAGCTAGTATTGGCGTAGTATTTGTCACTTCTCAAGGTGAATTTCTGCCATACTCTTTTACGTTGATGCAAATCTGCTCTAACAATGTTGCTGAGTATCAAGAATTAATGCTTGGCTTAAAATGGCTGTCGAAATAACGCAGTTGCAATTGCAAGTCTATGGTGACCCTCGTTAGTGATCAACCGGCTTTTAGGTAGTTACGAGGTCAAGAAATCTAAAACTACGCCTATATTATAATTATTCTAAACATTTAATTGGTTGAGTCAGTGACGTGACAATTCGACATGTGTATAGGAAAGAAATTAAGAAGGTCGATGCTTTAGCTGCCCTAGATTCGTCATAAACCCTGCCTGATCAAGCGCAAGTTACTATCTGCCAAAAATGGGTAGTACCACTGCCAAATGAGGGGGAAAGTGAAGAAAATGAACTCGAGCATCCTATCATTTTTTCTTAAGATGAGAAGGAAGAATGGTGACAACCCATAATCTATTACTTGAGCTCTGTGATACTTCTAGAAAATCGGAGGAGAAGGACTGAAATCGTTGTTGTGCAACTTGATTCTTTTACTACAAAAATACTTTATACAGAAGATCATTTGAGAGAGTACTCTTGCGATGCTTAGGGGAAGATGAAGCACTCTAAGCTTTGCAAGAAGCACATTATGAGGTATGTGGGTCACACTAGTCTGGACCGAAGCTCCATTTCCATATAAAATGGATGGGATATTATTGGCCAACGATGGTAAGAGATTGGTTGGACTATGCTCAAATATGAAAGGCTTGACAATTCCATGCAAATTTTATTCATCAGCCTCCCGAAGTGTTGCACTCGACTGTTGCATCCTGGTCATTTGACGCTTGGGGATTTGATGTTGTTCGACCACTGCCAAAGTCCTCTAGTAGGCACCTATACATCTTGTTGCAACTGACTACTTCTCAAAAATGGGCTGAAATTTTCTCTCTTAGAAGTAAAGAAGGAAAATGTTGCAAGTTCCATCCGAGTAAACATAATCTATCGCTTTGGCATTCCTCATTACATAATAATGGATAATGGCAAGCCATTCGACAATAGGTTGATGAGAAAGATTTGTGATCTATTTGGATTCAAGCAACGTAACTCTTCTACGTATAATATAGTCGCCAATGGTCTAGCTGAGGCATTCAACAAAACTCTATGCAACTTGTTAAAGAAAGTTGTCTCCAAATCCAAACGATATTGGCATGACCATATGGAAGAAGTTCTGTGGGCATACAGAAAACTCATCACACTCCAACGCCATATATCCCTTATTCACTCGTCTACGGAGTCGAAGCCGTTTTGCAACTCAAGTGTCAAATACCTTCATTACGATTAGCTATTAAAGAACGGATCACTAATGAAGAAAATTCTCAACTACGATTAGCACAATCAAAGGCTCTTGATGGGAAGAGGTTGGAAGCTCAACAGAGTCTTGAATGTAATCAAGCTCGATTATCTTGCGCCTTCAATAAAAGAGTTCTCCCAAGATCCTTTCAAGTAGGAGATCAAATCCTTTCCATACGAATACCCATTATTACTTCCCATAAACCTGTAGGGAAGTTCACTTCAAAATGGGATGGGCTATATGTCGTGCAAGAAGCTTATTCAAGTGGGGCTTACAAGCTGGTTGATGCAGATGGAATTAGAATCGACCCTATCAATGGAAATTTTATGAAGAAGTATTATACTTGAAGTTTCAATGCTCCTTAATGCAAGATCATAAACTGCATATAACTCCTAGCGTATGTGACTTGATCCTCTTCAGCGAAGTACATAAGCAGCTTAGAGTTTCATTATAAGTCCAGTCACATATGTTTAAAAGATACATATTTCCCTAATTGTTATCCAAATGAAGTATGATGGAAGTAATTAATTCAACTAGCACTTGAAAATGGGACAAAAATATTATTCTTCTGTTGAACTTTGGATCTCATATGACTTATAGGGGGCAATCCTCTATGAAAAATCAGCTTATTCAATGGAATGATTATAGTATTTAGGAGGTTACCAAGTATTTGCACTGAAGTCTAGAGATTCACTATGTCTTCATGTTTGCCAAATTTTTATGTCCGCTGATCTACAAGTTCGCCATTTTCTAGTTGAAATATTTAAGCCCTCCAAGAATTCAAGTTGAAATATTTAAGCCCTCCAAGTCTTTAAGTTGAAGACTTCAAATTCGCCGGTCTTCAAGTTGAATTGTTTAAGCCCTCCAAGTTTTCAAGTTGAAGTCTTCAAGTCTGCTAATTTTCAAGTTGAAGTTTAAAAGTCCACAACACTTCCAGGTTGAAGCGTCAAAGTCCGCCGAATCTTCAAGTCCATCAAATCTTCAAGTTTGACGCTCTTCAACTTGAAGTCTGCAAAGTCCGCCAAATCTTCAAAGTTTTCAGAATGTTAAAGTCGATGTTGTCAAGTCCACAAAGTTTTCTAGATGAAGCTTTCTAGTCTTCCAATCTTAAGGAGGACATGTAAATCCCTTTGCACCTTAAGTTGGTCTCTTCGTGGGTTTGTCCTTAAAAGGAACTATAACTTTCTATTATTAAGGTGAACATTTAAGTCCCTTTGCACCTTAAGTTGGCCGCGTTGTGGGTTTGTCCTTAAAAGGAACTATATTTTTCCAATATTAAGGTGGTCGTTTAAGTCCCTTCGCATCTTAAGTTGACCTCTTTATTTGTCCTTCTATATGCTGCCATAGATTTTACCTCCCATATGATGTTGATGATTTGTCCATCTATTTTTTTTCATGAACTTGTACTTCAATATGTCGAATGAACCTTCGCCCTGAGGTATGCCTGCCGTTTTCAGGCGAGAAGAAGTATCCATCCCTACACACCTAACGTGATTCCTCCATTTTTTTGGGCATGGATAAGTATCCATTCCTTCGTACCCTGAGAGTAATCTCTCTGATATTCGGGTTGGGATGAGTACCCATCCCTTCATTCTTTGAGAGTAATCTCTTCGATATTCGGGCAGGGATGAGTATCCATCCTTTCACACCCTGAGAGATATCTCTCCAATATTTAGGCTTGGATGAGTACCCATCCCTTCACACCCTAAGAGTAATCTCTCCTATATTCGTGTGGGGATGAATACCCATCCCTTCACACTTTGAGGGTAATCTCTCTGATATTCGGGCAGGGATAAGTATCCATCCCTTCACACCCTGAGAGTAATCTGTCTGATATTTAGGTATTGATAAGTAACCACCCTTCACACCCTATGTAATCCCTCCGGTGTTCGGGAGGGGATGAATATCAATCCATTCACACCGTGAGAGTAATCTCTCTGATAATCATACGGGGATGAGTATCCATCCCTTATACACCCTAATATTGCCTTCTTTATGCGTGGATCGTCTCGTTAAGAAAGAACATATCCTTCTTGTTTGACCTTTAAAAAATGACGATAGAATGGAGATCATGGATATATATAGATGTTTGAAGACGACATTGATAATTTATTCCCCATGTGGGATCAACGGCTAAGGTGGCCAGAACAAGTAGTTTCCAACGCGGACTCTGTATCTATCTTCAAAGAGAAATTAAATATGCATAGATTGAATCCTGTTAGTAGAAAAATATGTATTCCAACTAATGACAAAAAGTGACAATTAAAAAACGAATACTGCATGGACATAGTGAGGATGCATTATGTCAGCTCGTTACATAACACTGCAATTGAAAAGCTTATTAAGAATAAGTATGAAGTTGATTCCAAGTCCTTTCATACATACGTAAAGCCGTACACTGCTATGATCGATAAGTTGAAGATGTCCTCTGGCTATCAACCTCCAAAGTTTCAACAGGTTGATGGTAAAGGTAATCCAAAGCAATATGTCGCGCACTTTGTTGAGACGTGCAACAATGCTGGGAATTATGGGGATTACCTCGTCTAGAAGTTTGTCCGCTCGCTAAATAGAAATTCTTTTTACAGGTACACAAAACTCGAGGCTGGATCTATTGATAGTTGGGATCAACTAAAGCAAGAGTTCCTCAATCGCTTTTATAGCACGAGACGTATTGTGAGTATGATAGAACTTACAAATACTCATCAATGAAAGGGTGAACCAGTTTTTGAATTTATAAATCATTGGAGGAAAGAAAGCCTCAACTGCAAAGAGAGTCTTAGTGAAGCTTCTGGCATAGGGATATGCATCCAAGGCATGTATCGGGGACTGCGCTATATCTTGCAAGGTATCAAGCCTATAACATTTGAAGTACTTGCGACTCATGCCCATGACATGGAGTTGAGCATGGCCTCCACTGGAAATGCAAGGCTTCCTATATATGAGCCTCGCAAAGGGAACGACAAGCGAGAAGTCAAGAAATGGAGCAAGTTTGTACCCAAGTCTGAAAACAAAGAAGCTATGAATGTCAACAAATCACTTTTGAAGTTCAAAATGAAGGTAAGAAAGAAGCAGAGTAGAAATCTATTTCTTTTCAAGATAAGCCAAGTGACAATTTGACTCTAAAAGAAATGCAAGAGAAGGAGTACTCATTTCTGGATTCTGATGTGCTAGCAATTTTGGAGAATGCCTCGTGTTAAATCTCATTCAGCTTCCGGAGATGAAGTAGCTAAATGAAGTTGGGAAAACGAATGACCTAAATTACTGCAAATACAATCGACTTGTGAGCCACTCTCTAGAGAAGTGTTTTGTCTTCAAGGATAAAGTTGTAGACTTGGCTAGTGAAAAGAAGATCGTGCTTGAGGATGAGAATGCAAGCTTATCACCTTTGGCTCATTCGGTCCAGATGAATTATGTACTTTTAAATAAAGTAAATATGAAGAATTACTAGAGAACAACAAAGTTAAAGTTGATCAACCTGATGATGATAAAGATTGGAGGTTGGTGACTCGTCGTAGGCGCCACAAAAGGAGCCCTCGAAAATAATAGATAGAACAACCAACAAGGAAAATGATGGTAAAAAGACCAAGGAAATGAAATCCATTTAAGCATTTGAAGAAGGCAAAAGTGGAAGTGCACTACCCTCAGAGGCCACAACATCTAGTGACCTTTGAGGAGTTCTTGTCGAGTTTGTTCTGCACGAAGATTTCCTATGATGGTATTGAGGCTTTTTTGTTTCCATGCTGGCAAAGGGGAAGAAAAGAGTGATGGCCTACCATTGGCACCATCTTTGGAAAAGCTCATCGAGTCCATACTTCAAAATGTTAATGCTTGTGAGGAAAAAGTTACGTTCACGAATGATGCTCTTTTACTAGGTGACACTCCTCATAACCGCCCATTATACCTAGTTGGCGATATGTGCGATGAAAGAGTTAATCAAATTTTAGTTGATTGAGGATCCTCAGTGAGCATCTTTCCGATTCCCACTGTGAAAGAACTTGGCATTCCCATGAACAAACTCTCTGTAATTCACGTGATGATTCAAGGATTAAACCGGGGGGGGGGGATAGAGACATATGTGCGATCATGTTAGAAATCACCATTGAAGAGATGCAATCAAGTGCATGGCTGCATGTGATCGATGCAAAGACTTCATACAACGTCTTTCTTGGAAGGCCTTGGATACATGAGAATGAAGTGGTTCAATCTAGCTAATATCAATGTTTGAAGTACTACGAGGATGAAGTCGAGAAGAATATAGTTGTTGATGACAAACCATTCACTAAGGTTGAGTCACACTTCGCCGATGGAAATTTCTACTTGAAGAACCACATTATGAAGGAGTTAAAAGCTGATGATGTCATAAAGAGCAAGAATGACGAGTCACCAACTAAAGGAGCTGAGGTGGTTGCCGACAAAACCAAAACTATTGTTGAGGAGGTATAACCTAACTCAAATAAATCTCACAGAGGGAACTCTGTGTCTTATGGCAAGAAAGTAACTCCTGCGCTTCACTATGTTCCTAAAAAAAAGGAGAGCGAATCATCCAATCTCCAAACCAATATGCTAAGGGGTTAACTCTTCCGATCAAACAAATTGAGGCAGTAAAGTTATCCTTAATGCTATTTCCAGGGTTTGTGGCGCAAAATAATTTGCATAATATTGCACTCCCTATGAAGCGTACAGATGAAGGCTTCGATCCTAATGCTTACAAGCTATTTGAAAAAATTGGATATAATCCCAATGAGCCATAAAATTAAGGAAGCTTTGGTCAAAAGCTGCTACAAGGCAACCACGAGAAGGTCTAGGGTAAAAGCAGTCATCACCAAGTTCGCTCTATAAGAAGGTCAAGCAATAATCATGTCACTACGGAAGATGAACCTGCCACTTCCAATAGTCCTTCTCTCTTTGATCGACTTGGAAAATCAACCATCGGGATGTTCGTATTTGAGATTTTGGGTCCATTGAAGAAGGAGAACAAGTTCCAGAAAATTATCAAAGCTTAAGAATACCCGCTTAGCGCAAAATCTAGAAGATCACTAATAAAGGCTATTGAGAAATTGAAGTATATTTTTCTTGGTGTTGCACATATATTGCAATGATGGGGATCCTCAAGAAGATGAAGATGCAAAATACACTCCCCTTAAACTTGAAGAAGGGGTGAAGATGACGGTTGATGCTTTAAAAGAAGTTACTTCTGGAAAGTTTTTGGGTTTCATTGTTCGACATCAAGGGATCGAAATTGATCAAGCCAAACTGGATGCCATTTTGAAATGTCTTCAAGGAAAGCTAGTATACCTTAGAAGATTCATCTCAAAACTAGCTAGGAGGTGCCAACTATTCAGTCACCTTATGAAGAAAGGTTTTTCTTTCAAGTGGGACCAAGCTTGTAGCAATGCCTTTGAAAGTATTAAAACTTACTTGATGAAGCATCAAGTTTTGGCATTCCCTATATTTGGAAAGCCATTGATACTATATAATTCAGTAGAAGAAAGGTCTGTTGGAGCGCTGTTGGCCCAAGAAAATAGTGAAGGGAAAGAAAACTCCATTTTGTTGCTCGAGTAAGATGATGACACCAAATGAGCTAAATTATTTGCCAATCGAAAAGTTATGTTTAGCGCTAGTGTTCTCAATCCAAAAGTTGAAGCACTCAATTTGAAACTCATGTCGTTCGTCTTGTTTCAAGAGAAAATCCCATCAAATTCGTGATGTCCGAACCTGTCCTTAGTGATCGACTAGCTAGGTGGTATCTCTCGTTTCAACAATTTGAAATTGTATACATCACTCAAAAGGCTATTAAAGGACAAATGTTAGCGGACTTCTTCGAATATCACCCTATACCTGATGATTGGGAGCTAAATGATGAACTACCTGATTAGGATGCAATGGTCATTGAAGTTCAACCTCCATGGAAGATTTACTTTGATGATGCTGCACATTGCGGAGGAGCTGGTGCTAGCGTAGTATTTTTCACTTGTTGACCCATGTCACTGCATAGTTTTGAAGATTGACAAAAGGCTGACCAGTTGAACCAGGTCCATCAGAGCACACATACTTGACCTGACAAGTTGGCACACAAACCTTATATGCATAGGAGATGAATGCGATCGTGAAGTATCAATGAACAAGAAGAGTATCTTCTATTGCAAAAAGGTTGAAAATTGATGAAAGAATAGAAGTCGAATTCAGCAAGGACAGAAACGAAGGAAGGAATTTGAGTTTGATAAGAACTTATTCTCCCAGGTAGAGTTGAACTGGCATTGGAAGACAAGCTCAACGACTGACTCTATAAATACTTGATGTATTTCTACTGAAAAAAGAGACGCACAGAGCTGAAGTGAATCAAAGTCTGAAAGCAAAATTCCCAGAGATATTTTGCAAGCAGAATTACTGTGCAATGCAAAGACTACAATTCAACTAGAAGAACCAGTTCCATCTGATTAATTATTGAGTCTAGTTGATTTTTGTAGGAGCTTTAATATTGTATCTTTTCAGCTTTCATAGAAGCAATTGTAATAGGTACGTATTGTTCAAGTTGGAGTTAACTTGAAGCTTGTGGAAATTAGCTAGGGTCTAGTTACTAAAAAGGGATTGGAGTTAGTCCTAGGATTACAAAAGAGTTTATTTTGCAAGTCCGTTTGGCTAAGTGTTTTTAGTGAAGTGTTTGAGCAAATCCTATTGAGGAGTAGGTCGTGGTTTTTTCACCTTTTGAGCCATGTGTTTTCCACGTAAAAATTTGTGTTTTTACTTTACTGCTTTTAATATTCCGCAACAGTAGAAGTAAGTACATCAAGAAGAACCAGGTTCTTCCAGTTAGACAGCACTAGAAAAATTAGGTACCTCACAATTAACTTATATAATTGTGTGGTATTAACGTCTAAAACAACATCACTTCTCAAGGTGAAGTTCTTCCCTACTCTTTTACGTTGACCCAACTCTGCTCTAACAACGTAGCTGAGTATCAAGCATAAATTCTTGTGCTTGAAATGGTTGTCTAAATAAAGTGGTTGTAATTGCAAGTCATTGTTGACTCTCAGTTGGTGATCAACCAGCTTGTAGGTAGTTACGAGTCAAGAAACCTGAACTACACCCATATCATCATTATGCTAAAAAATTAACGAGGTGGGTCGGTGACATGACTATTCAACATGTTCCAAGGAAAGAAAACAAGAAGGATGATGCTTTAGCTGCCCTAGCTTCATCGTTAACCTTACTTGATCAAGCGCAAGTTACTATTTTTCAAAAAAAGGATAGTACCGTCGGCAAAAGAGGGTGAGGTGAAGAAAATGAACTCGAGAATCTTAACGTAGTTTCTGAAGGTGAGAAGGAAGAATGTTGACAACCCATTATCGATTACTTAAGCTAAGAGATACTTCCAGAAAATCTGAGGAGAAAGACTGAAATACGCTGTTGTGCACCTTGCTTCTTTTACTACAAAGATACTCTATGCAGAAGATCATTTAAGGAAGTAATTTTGCGATTCTTATGGGAAGATGGAACACTCCAAGCTTAGTAAGAAACACATTTTGGGTATGTGGGTCACACCAATCTGGACCAAAGCTCCACTTCCATATAAAAAAGGATGGGATATTATTGGACAACGATGGTAAAATATTGCTTGGACTATGCTCAAAGATGCAACGCTTGCCAATTCCATGCAAATTTTATTCTTTAGCCTCATGAAATGTTGCACCCGACTGTTATATCCTGGTCATTTGACACTTGGGGATTGGATGTTGTTGGACTACTGCCAAAGCACCTATACATCTTGGTTACAACTTTTTACTTCTCAAAAATGGGTTGAAGCTTTTGCTCTTAAGGAAGTAAAAAGGAAAATGTTACAAGTTTCATCTGGGTAAACATAATATATCACTTTGGCATTCCTCGTTAAATAATAACGGATAATGGCAAGCCATTCGACAATAGGTTGATGAATATGATTTGTGATCCCTTTGGCTTCAAGTAACGTAACTCTTATATGAACAATGTTGTCGCCAATGGTCTAGCTGAGGCACTTAACAAAACTCTATGCAACTTGTCAAAGAAAGTTGTCTCGAAATCCAAACGAGATTTGCATGACCAAATGGAAGAAGCTTTGTGGTCATATAGAACGTTTATCACACGCCAACATAAGCGACTCCTTATTCACTCGTCTATGGAGTCGAAGCTATTTTACCGCTCGAGCGTCAAAAACCTTCATTACGATTAGCTATTCAAGAAGGGATCACTGATGAAGAAAATGCTCGACTTTGATTAGCATGGTTGGATGCTCTTGATGAGAAGAGGTTGAAAGCTCAGTATAGTCTTGAATGTTATAAAGTTCGATTGTCTCACACCTTCAATATAAGAGTTCACCCCAGATCCTTTCATGTAGGAGATCAAGTACTTTCCATACGAAGACCCATTATTACTTCCCATCTGTAGGGAATTTCACCTCAAAATGGAATGGGCTATATGTCGTGCAAGAAGCTTATTCAAGTGGGGCTTACAAGATGGTTGATGCAGATGGAATGAGAATCGACCCTATCAATGGAAATTTTTTGAAGAAGTATTATCCTTGAAGTTGCAATGCTCCTTGATGCAAGAGCATAAACTGTATGTAACTCCTAGCCTGCATGAGTCTAAATTATGTATGGCCCACAAAAAAAGGATCTGCTAGGTTGAAAACCTTGAAAGACATGGCCTAGGTAAAAGTTACCACATAAAAAAAAAAAGTAAACTAGGTTGAAAACCTCAAAGAGGTGGCCTAGGAAAAAGAGGTTGAAAACATCGAAAGAGGCAGCCTAGGAAAAAGTTAGGCCATAAAAAAAATCTCTCCCATTCTAAACTACGGTATGACTTGATCCTCTTCACCGAGGTACGTAGGCAGCTTAGGGTTTTATTCTGAGTTTAGTTGCATAAGTTTAAAAGATAATATTTCCTCAATCGTTGTCCAAATGAAGTAAGATGAAAGTCATTCATTCCCAACCAGCACTTGAAAACCGGGCTGTATATCATTCTTCTATTGAAATTTTGATCTCGTATGACTTATAGGGGGAAACACTCCATGGTAAACCAGTGTTTTCAATGGGAAGATTATAGGATCTTAGGAAGCTACAAAGTATTTGCATTGAAGTCTAGAGATTCACTATGTCTTCATGTTCGTAAAATCTTTAAGTCCGCCGCTCTTCAAGTTCGCCGCTCTTCAAGTTGAAATATTTAAGCCCTCCAAGTCATCAAGTTGAAGTCTTCAAGTTGAAGTCCTCAAATTCACCGGTCTTTAAGTTGAAATATTTAAGTAGTGTAATTATTCATGTTGAAGTCTTCAAGTCTGTTCGTCTTCAAGTTGAAGTCTTCAAATTTTTCGGTCTTCAAGTTGAATTGTTTAAGCCCACAAAGTTTTCAAGTTGAAGTCTTCGACTCTACTAATTTTTCAAGTTGAAGTTTAAAAGTCCACCACTCTTCAGGTTGAAGCGTCGAAGTCTGCAAAGTCTGCCAAATCTTCAAAGTTCACAAAATTTTCAAGTCGATGTCGTCATTTTGCAAACTTTTTGATGTTTCCAAAAAGGGGAAGAAAAAAGTGCTTTTGTATTTCAAGTGACATTTATAACCTAATGAACATTCTCTATGATAAACGCTTAAAAAACATACAAAGTGTTTGAGTTGTATACAGGATTAAGCACAGAGTTTGTCATCATCAAAAAGGGGGAATTTGTTGACCCATGTCACTACATAGTTTTGAAGATTGACAAAAGGCTAACCAGTTGAACCAGGTCCATCAGAGCACACATACATGACCTGACGAGTTGGCACACAAACCTTATATGCATAGGAGATGAATGTGATTGTGAAGTATCAATGAACAAGAAGAGTATCTTCTAACACGAAAAGTTTGCAAATTGATGAAAGAATAGAAGTCGAATTCAGCAAGGACAGAAACGAAGGAAGGAAGTTGAGTTTGATAAGAACTTGTTCTCCCGGGTAGAGTTGAACTGGAATTGGAAGACAAGCTCAACGACTGACACTACATCTGATTAATTATTGAGTCTAGTTGATTGTAGTAAGAGCTTTAATATTGTATCTATTCAGCTTTCATAGAAGCAATTGTAATAGGTACGTATTGTTCAAGTTGGAATTAACTTGAAGCTTATAGAAATTAGTTAGGGGCTATTAACTACAAAGGGATTAGAGTTAGTCCTAGGATTACAAAAGAGTTTATTTTGTAAGTTCGTTTGGCTCAGAGTTTTTAGTGAAGTGTTTGAGAAAATCCTACTGAGGAGTAGGTCGTAGTTTTTTCACCTTTTGAGCCATGGGTTTTCCACGTAAAAATCTCCGTGTTTTTACTTTACTGCTTTTAATATTCCGCAACAGTAGAAGTAAGTACATCAATAAGAACTTAGACAGCACTAGAAAAATTGGTTACCTCACAATTAACTTATATAATTGTGTGGTATTAACGTCTAAAACAACAATTGGTATCAGAGCAGGTTATCCTTGAAAGGCTAACACCTTGGAGAAGATCAAGATGAGTGCATCACCTGGAAATTAGGAAGGTCAATCGACTGCAAGGCCACCACTCTTCAATGGCCTGTACTACTCATGGTGGAAAAATAGGATGAAGGATCACCTAATTGGAGAAGACTATGAACTCTGGTACATAGTCACTGATGGTCCTCTAGCCACCATGATGAAGACTGCTGAAGGTATAGATATAACAAAGACAAGAGCTGATTGCACTTTTGATGATCTAAAGAAATGGGAGAAGAATGCAAAGGCCAAAAAGTGGCTAGTATGTGGACTAGGTCCAGACGAGTACAACAGAATCCAAAGTTGCACCACTGCCAAAGAGATTTGGGACACCTTGCAAGTAGCCCATGTAGGAACACCTCAGGTAAAAAGGTCAAGAGGTACTCTACTATACTCTCAGTATGAAAACTTCACTATGAAAGAAGGAGAGACTATTCAAGAGATGTACACAAGGTTCACAACCTTGACTAATGAACTGAAGTCTCTTGAAAGAATCATTCTTGAAGAGGTCAAGGTTGAAAAGATCTTAACAAGGGTCTTGCCTATTTCTTGGGAAAGAAAAATCACTGCTATCCAGGAATCTAAAAATATGGCAACCCTCAGATTGGATGAGCTAATTGAAAACCTCACTGCCTATGAACTGAGAAGGCAGACAATGAATATGGATGGTCGAAAGAAGGAGAGGAGTCTAGCCCTAAGAATCATTGAGGGAGCAGATCTGGAAGATGATGAGATGGCCATGATCACCAAAGAATTCAGAAACTTTCTCATGAGGAAGAAAGGCATCTCTAGAAGAGGAAACTACAACAAAGCAAAGGCTCCAGAAATACCAACCAACGAGGGATGCTATAAATGTGGTAAGATTGACCATATCATTAAAAACTGTCCTCAGTTGGAAGTAGAGTGGAAAATGGAAAGATATGAGAGAAGGAACAGGTTCAACCCAAGACAACCACAATAAAGGCTATAGTTGTTGCTTGGGGGGAAAGTTCAGATGAAGAATCAGAAGATGGGGAGACTGAAGATCAGGCGCTCATGGCAATTGGAGAATCTGACAAGGAATCACATGAAGAACCAGAGATAAGTATCTCTTATCTTAAAAACAAAGTAAAGTTCCTATATAAGGAAAAACTCTCTGAATTGCTACTTGATTTCATAGATGATTCTGAGGAAACAACCAAAGAGAAGGATCAACTATCTAAAGAATGTACAATGCTAAAAGCAAAATGCATAAACCTGGAAATCAGAGTCAGCGAATCTGAAAAGAAAAACACTGACTTGTTGAACCACGTTCATCCTCTTGAAACTGAGATTCAAGAACTAAAATCTGAAAACTTAAAGCTAAATCTAGGATCAAGTAAAAAGGTTGTTGATAATTCTCATATCATGTTAGAATAAAACATATGAAAATTAAAAGATAAGATGTATGCCAAGGACGAACAAATAAAAACTCTTAATGAACAACTTAGCAAAGTCAAACATGAATTAGATCGAACCTGTAAATGAAATAAATCCTCTGACGCCCTGATATGGCTTCAAGAGAATCATAGTAGAAATAGGAGAGGGATTGGCTTTGGAAGTCGGTTGCCCAAGTGGGATCCCAAAAACAAGTATCTCACTCTTCCTGAGAATAAAATCTGCACCCATTATGGTAAGACTTGACACTACAAATATGAGTGTATTGCAAAAGAGCAGGCCAGTCGAAAAAATGAGAGGTTTGTAAAAGGGAAAAACTGGCTACCAAATTGGGCTAGGAAAA
Organism: Nicotiana paniculata; assembly: GCA_005239505.1. Taxonomy (NCBI): domain Eukaryota; kingdom Viridiplantae; phylum Streptophyta; class Magnoliopsida; order Solanales; family Solanaceae; genus Nicotiana; species Nicotiana paniculata. The sequence goes on from ML336043.1 coordinate 57,252, forward strand.
ATCTGATTCATCCATTCTCTCATAGAAAAGGACCCAAAGTAGTTTGGGTTCTTAAAACTAACCCCTGATTCTTTTGTAGGTTCAAGTGAGAGGAGGCAGCCAAATTTGGCATTTGGATAGTGGTTTCTCAAAGAATATGATTGGGAACATGGAACAGTTCCTTTCACTGTCTCAAAGGAGGAAATGTCTCCTTTGGAAACGGAAAGAAAGGTGAAATTATTAGGGTTGGTAAGGTAGGTAAGGATGACACATGATCCATTGAACATGTGTATCTAATAGATGGCTTGAAATATAGCTTGATTAGTGTATCACAACTGTGTGACAGAGGTAACATGGTTGCTTTTACTTCCACAAAATGTTTTGTGATTAACCTGCTTATTGACAAGATTGTTTTGCAGGGAAAAAAATGTATAACATCTATTTCATAGACTTGTCCACACTGTCTGAAAATGAACTCACTTTCCTAAGTGTGTTGGACAGTGATCCCCTCCAGTGGCACAAACGACTTGGCCATGCGAGTCTAACTCAGCTTAACAAACTAGTCTCTAAGGACTTAGTGGTAGGACTTCCTAACATTAAGTTCAAGGAAGACAAAGTTTGTGAGGCATGTGCCAGGGGGAAGCAGGTAAGGTCCTCTTTCAAAAGTAAGAAAATAGTCATAACCACCAGGACGTTGGAACTGGTTCATATGGACTTATGTGGTCCTATGAGAACTCTGAGTAGAGGCGGTACGAGATATGTGATGGTTCTAGTGGATGATTAATCAAGGTTCACTTGGACCTTATTCCTGGCATCTAAGGATGGAGAATTTGATATGTTCACCTCATATGTCAAGAAAACTCATAATCAATTAGGACATCAACTAGCATCAATAAGATCTGACCATGGTACTGAATTTGAGAATGCTAAGTTTGCTGAGTTCTGTGATGAACATGGTGTTAATCATAACTTCTCTGCTCCTATAACCCCACAACAAAATGGGGTTGTTGAAAGGAAAAACAATACTCTTGAAGACATGGCAAGAACCATGCTCCTATCTAGAAAACTACCTCACAGCTTCTGGGCTGAAGCAATAAATACTGCTTGCTACATAATCAATAGATGCATGACTAGACCTCTAGTAGAGAAAACTCCCTATGAATTACGTAAAGGGAGAAAGCCGAACATACCCCACTTTAGGGCTTTTGGATGCAAGTGTTTTGTACACAATAATGGCAAAGACTCCCTAGGAAAATTTGACCCCAGAAGTGATGAGGGAGTATTCTTGGGATATTCATCACATAGTAAAACTTATAAAGTGTATAATAAAAGAACTATGTGTGTAGAAGAAAGTACACATGTTGTCTTTAATGAAACTAACATTCTTGCTGAGAGACAGGAACCAGAAGAAGAGGAGCTTGGACTGGTGAGGAGCAATGACCACATTGAAGCACCTATGGCAGATGGAACAGGTGATGGACCAGGTTCAACAACCCCAGCAACTCGACAGAGGGAATTCTACATGAAAATACTGGCCCTGGTCCTGTTCCACAACTATAAGACAACATGGAACAATCCAGAAGTGAACAACTGGTACTCAAACCACACAGATATCAAAGTTCTCACCCTCTTGAGAACATCATAACAGACTTGAGATCTGGAATCAAAACTAGATCCTTCTTGAAAAATTTGTGTGCGTTTGATGCATTTCTATCCTTGATTGAACCAAAGAACATTGCTGAAGCCCTGCAAGATGCTGATTGGGTAACAACCATGCAAGAAGAGATGAATCAATTTGAGAGGAGTCACGTATGGCACTTGGTACCCAGGCCACTAGACAGATCAATAATTGACACCAAGTGGGTCTTCAGGAACAAGCTCGATGAGGATGGAACTGTTACAAGAAATAAGGCTAGACTGGTTGTTCAAGGATACATCTAAGAAGAGGAAATTGACTATGATGAGATCTTTGCCCCTGTGGAAAGACTGGAGGCAATCAGACTTTTTATAGCCTTTGCTGCACACATGGAATTCACTCTTCATCAGATGGATGTTAAGAGTGTCTTTCTCAATGGCTATCTGAAGGAAGATGTATTTGTCAAGCAGCCTCCAGGTTTTGAAACCAAGGAGTCACCTAACCACGTATACAAACTCGACAAGGCACTATATGGTCTCAAACACGAACCAAGAGCATGGTACGAAAGATTATCAAAATTCCTGCTAGAACATGGGTACAAACGAGGCAAAATTAATAGTACTTTGTTCTTAAGGGAAAAAGGTAAGGATCTTTTGTTTGTGCAAATATATGTGGATGATCATATTTGGAGTGACTTCTGAGAAATTGAGCAAGGAATTTGCTATGCTAATGGGAAGTGAGTTTGAGATGAGCATGACGGGTGAGCTAAACTTTTTCTTAGGCTTGCAAATTAAGCAAAACCCAAATGGAACAATGATCCACCAACAAAAGTATGTGAAAGAATTGCTCAAGAAGTTTAAAATGGAAGACTCAAAGGAAATAGACGCTCCCATAGCCACAACTAATAATTTGGATGTTGATGAACCTGGTTCATCCGTTGATCAGAAGCTATACAGAGGGATGATTGGGTCTCTATCATATCTCACTGCCAACAGACCTGATATTGTGTTCAGCGTGGGACTGTGTGCTAGGTTTCAGGCAAATCCAAAAGAGTCCCACCTTACTGCAGTGAAGAGAATTTTGAGATATTTGAAAGTCACCACTGATTTGTGACTTTGGTATCCTAAATGTAGTAATTTCAACCTTGTAGGATATGCTGATGTTGATTATGCAGGTTTCCTGGTTGATAGGAAAAGCACTTCAGGTATGGCTCACTTTCTGGGCTCATGCCTTGTGTCTTGGGCTACCAAGAAACAAAATTCAGTAGCCTTGTCTACTGCTGAGGCTGAATATGTGGCTGCAGCCTCATGTTGTGCCCAGTTACTATGGATCAAGCAACAACTCACGAATTTTGGTATTGATGTGGGATGCATTCCTATTTTCTGTGATAACACTAATGCTATTAGTATGACGAAGAACCCGATTCATCACAAGAGGACTAAGCACATAGATGTTAGGCACCATTTCCTAAGGGATAACTATGAAAAGGGAATGATCTCAATTGAATTTTGTGCTACTGATCATCAAATTGCTGATATATTCACTAAAGCACTTAGTAGGGAGNCACAAATGAAATTTTTTCTATCTTTTCAAATTGAGGCTTGATCAAGAGGATTCTGAAATGATGAACCTGGTTCATTGTGCTGGTCATCTGAAAGGCGAGGTATGTGTTCTACACTCTGTACACTTTGAAATACTAATAATTAAATCATGAGCCGAACTCTGCCCGAACTCAAAATCTTTTCAAAGCCTATCCATTTGACTTTGAACCAGTTCTGTTTCAACAAGAATCCTCACCAAATTAGAATACCTTGATTCTAGGGAAGTCTTAACCGTCAATTCAAAACTAAAATTTCATTAAAGCCATCCCCTCCCTTACAAAACCATTCCCAAATTTTCGATGACTCAGGTATCATCTGTCCCAAGTCCTTCTTCTGAGGTCATCTCTGATGTTGCTGAAAAACTTAGATAATTGGTTCATACTGGTTGGGTCTGTAGTAGATGTGGAGTTTCCAGAAACAATAAGAATAAGTGGTAAAAAATTAAATTAAAAAAAATGAGTGAGGAAGTACGGAGTAATGAGAAAGGGAAAAGGGAAAGAAGTGGTTGATTCTTCACCCACCTTTAAATCTGTTAGAATGGCTATTTTTGGAGCTGAGTCAGAAAAGGAAGAAGAAAGTAACAAGAACGCAAGGGAAAGTGAATCAGGAGAAACTGAAGGGTTATTAAATTTAGGAAAGCACACAGATGAACCTAGTTCATCTACTGAGGAAACCCTGGCGGATCTGCTGAAAATGTTAGGCGATAATTACAATCCAAAGAAGAAAAGAAAAGCTGCTCCTTCTGAGACTTCTAATATTTCTCTTCCAAGAAGAAGAACTACAAGGGGCAAGGTAAATCAAAGTGAGGACAAGTTGAAGTGAGATTTAGAGGAGAGTAAGAAGAAAAGAGTGAAAAAGGGAAAGAAAAGGTTGTTGAACCTATTGAGGTTGTTGAAGGGGATGAGATGGACCTGGTCCATCAAAGTGAAAAAGTGGCAGAGGTAGAGGTTCAGACCCCATAAGCTCAAGAAAGCTAAGACTTGCTCAAAGAAGTCTTCATCTGTTTCTAAGTCAGCTGAACCGTCCATCTTGGCTAAATGAACCAGGTCTACAGTTTTTCAAGCCTTAATTTCCTAGCCTGTCTAGAACTTTCAGTGACCCAGATTCAGAATTTTTTGTTTGTTGCTCATGTTTTAATTGTTTTTGTTTCATTTTGTGGATTGTA
>MDKI01132130.1:0-15288 GCA_005239505.1 Nicotiana paniculata
TGAGTTCTTCATCTGAAGTTACAAGCATACCTTTTCTTGTATTTAGTTTGATATCAAACCATAGCTTTACAGAATATCCGCTTGAATCAATATTTGAAACTTCACTAATTTTTTTCAGTAAAGAATTGAATGATACTTGTTTATTAATAAGAACAAGTTTTGTATCATGATCCAAGTATTTGAAGTCAGTAGTCCACCTCCCATTGAAATTAAGTACAACGCAAACTAAACGCATCCTAGAGAAGCATGTTTAGTGTCAAGTATTAGCATAAGAATTTAATTATGAAAAAAAGCTGAAGTTTGAGAAAATAAACAATAGAACAAAGCTCATGAAAAAGTTGATTAATGTAGGACAAAAGTTAAGCACAAAAGATATTTAACTTGAGCATGAACGAGAAAATTACATAGCACAGTAGAAAAACTTCAGCACATTCAGTGCTAAAGTATTAGAAAATAAACCAAAACACTTCAGCATATTTGTGCTGAGGTTTTTCATGACAAATCAATTGTATCCAGGAGAAAAACTTCAGCAAATTCAGTGCTGAAGTATTAGAAAATAAACGGAAAACTTCTACATATTTGTTCTGAGGTTTTTCATGACAAATCTATTGTATCAAGGAGAAAAACTTCAGCACAATCAGTGCTGAAGTATTACAAAATGAACTAAAAAACTTCAGCATACTTGTGCTGAGGTTTTTCATGACAAATCTATTGTAGCAAGGAGAAAAACTTCAGCACATTTAGTGCTGAAGTATTAGAAAATGAACTAAAAAACTTCAGCACAAGATGCTTTGAATGTTTTTCTGTGCTTTTTTTAATATTATTTTTCTATAAAGTCAAAAAATACCTTAATTACAGAATTTTTTTTTGAAAAAACTCATCAAAAAACTATAGAACACAGTACATAACTTAAGCATATTATTAGTGCTGAAGTTTAGCCAAAAAATAAATTGTTTAGCAAATAAAGCAAAAAATTCACCAAAACTTTAGCAACAAATCTCAGGTATCATGAATATCAGTGAAAACTTACAATTTGAATTTTTGTTTGGGAGAGGAGATCTGAGAAGAGACGGAGTGATAGAGGAGGATCGGTGAAGTGTTTTGTGCGTGATTCAAATATGAGAAGAGACGGAGTGTTTTGTGCGTGATTCAAATATGAGAAGAGACGGAGGTGCGTGATTTTTATATGTTATGTCAGGGGTAGAATGGTCATATTAGTGCAGATTTTTTGTCAGCTGGCTACCAAATCAATAATTTTTAAAAATAAGTTATAGGTTAAAAGGTGGCTTCTATGTAGGGCATGGCTGCAAATCGCTCATGTATCCATCTCTACTGATAAAGGCACCATAACTCTTCATGCTTTATTTGTATAAATAACGTTCATGTTTATCTACTGACTGCAAATATAATTCTTCATTATAGTTCTGACTTCTGAGACATCGAACATCTCAAATTGTTGTGTAATGGTTAGAATTTACAATGATTTTGAGAAATAGAACGTCGCACATCTTTCTATCAGATTGGACTATTTTGGCATCACAACCGAAAACAGATGTCCTCTCCCCACTTCTCAGCTTTAATAATCTAGTGACATTCACGTTAAGTTGTGCCATCGCAATTAAATGGATTATGAAATGCAAAAACTTGGGTAAGTAGCTTTTAGCGGATTACACTTCTTTTCTTCGGATAACAAATTCAACAGTGGAAAAGAGATTGTGATGTGAAAGACAGATCTCTATCGCCGAATGAGTAACTCTGCCCTCCGTTTTTAAGAGGTCACTTTATCCCTATTCCGATGACGCGTGTAGCATGCAAGGCCAAGCTAACAATTGCGAGGATTTGACATTGTAAAAAGACGAATTATCAAGGGAAAATACATAAGTTGCTTCTATATTTGTCCCGAAAAATCAATTTCAAGTTTAACCCCCTATTCTAGTCCCAGATTAATTTATTTACCCCTAAAATGTTACAACCAAATTCAACCCAAGTAGTGTTTACACACGCTGACACGTGGCATTTTTGCATTTTTTTTTCTTTTTTTTTCTTTCTTTTACAGGAATAATCCTCCCCTCCCCCTCCCCACGCAAACCTTTCTTTCTTTCCTTCAAAATAATCCAAACATTTTTATCATTTTTCCAGCTTGCCGGAAAATTTTCAATCTCCATGGGCAACCAAATTACAACCAAAGAAGTGACTTTTTCAGAAAAAGTTTTTCTGATTGAACCTTTGCAAGAGAAGCTAGCTGACTATATTGACAAGAAAATGGTCTTTCTTTTTGGGTTTTTTCTTTTCCTTTTTCTTCTTTTCATCTTGGCCAAAAGATAAAAAAAATAAGGCAGAATGGTCTAAATGGCACATATACTTGTCTCACTTTGTCATGTCGGTTCTCAAACTTAACAATTTGCTAATTAAATACTTACACTCCTTTAAATTGTGTATAATAAATGCTTATGACACGAGGTCGTCAGTGTGTGTAATACAATCTCCTACAAGTAGGACGCCACATCAAGAAAATTAAACCACGTAGGCTCCAGGCCATTAATTATAGCCACGTAGGAAAACAAAACGGAAAATGACTATTATCCCTCCCAAACCCAAATTTTCCCCTCAATTTACACTTACCCGCTTAGTTAGGGCTTAGAAAGTATGAACCATATCTGTCTCTCCTCTCTTCTCCGTCATCGTTTCCAGGTCATTGTAATTGTTAGCGTAATTCCATCTGCAGAATGGAATTGGTAATTTTCAAGAATAAAAACTGACAACGTGGTGTACGCTGCTACTTTGATTTCATGAGATTTAGCTTTTATTCAATCCACAATGTTGCTCTATGTTCTCTTTTATGCTTGGAGGAAAATCAATGGCGGAACAGATATTAAAAATGGAGAAAAATTAACGTCGGAACAGAGATTTAAAACGGAGGAAAATCCATAGCAGAACAGAAATTGAAAATAAAGGAAAATCAATCATGGAACAAGGCTGTTAGTTTTCACCTCCGAATTTCAAAATTTTACGAAAAAGAGCCTGTAGGATTTCACTTAAGAAAATAACCTTCCAATTGAGGCTCAGATCTATAATATTGAAGACAAGGCAAGAGACGGGAGACGGAAGAAAAAATTATCATCACAACCTCAGATTTTCGCAGCCTAGATAACAATTTTATATTTGTTTGAGATCAATCTTATTTGAGAACAGCTGATTGGGATGTAATCAAGCTGAGATTGTAAATATTTACTTGGAAGAAGAAGAAGGTACAGCGGGAACAAAAAGGGAGGGGGTGTTTCGTGGGGGGGGGGGATGGGCTTACGAAAAAAAGAGATGAAATAGGGTGGGTACGGGGAAGAACGGAAAGAGAACATATCTCTTTTGCTTTTTTTTTTTTACTTATTTTATTTTCATTATAATTTTAATGAATTTTTATTTTTATTTTAACTATTTCTAATTCAAAATGTTCATATTCACGCTCATTATCCGCGTGAATTACACTCACTTTGTCCACCTCAACCATTATTTTGCCACATGTACGTTACGACACAAATTCTCAACCATCGGGATCGTGATGGCGTCTAACACCACACTTGCTAGGCAAGCCAATATTAGAATTTAGCTAACAATATTCTTTTACAAATTTATTTAAACATAAGTAAACAATTTAAAATGGATGCGAAATCTATTACTATTCAACAAATGATATCAATAATAATTAAGTAGCGAAACGAAACCACGAAACTAATGCTGATATTGAACTACCCAGGGTCTGGTGTCACAATTCACGAACTACTAAGAATACTACAAGTATTTGTCTGAAAGAAATATATCTTTGTTTGAATGAATTAAAACAACAATCTAACTAATAAAGGGAATACTCCAGGAACTTGTATACGCCAGGAGATCTACCTCGTGTCTCTGTGTGAATGCTCAACTACTGCTCAAAGAATCAGCTCTGACCGGAACCTAGATCTGCACAAGAAGTGTAGAGTGCAGTATCAGTACAACCGACCCTATGTACTGGTAAGTGTCGAGCCTAACCTCGACGAAGTAGTGACGAGGCTACGACGGGGCATTTATAAAGTAATCCGGATACAATGTATATAATAAAGCAAGAAGGGAATAATAACAGATTAAACAGTACTTGCAACAATTAATACAGCAACTCGGTTAACTTTTCCATATCTTAGCTATAACCAGTCCTCACAAAAAATTTTAAGTTTCAAATTGAAATAACCGTAAGTGCAGAGTATGAAATAACAACAATAAAACGGTGAGTAGTTCAGTCTTTATGTTTAAAATCAGTAAAACTTGAATATTCTCCCTTATTGCTCCTTGTTGCAGCGTGCAACCGCTCCCACCTGTCCACCCTTATTGCTCCTCCCTATATATATATCACCCTTATTTCTCCTATTGCGGCGTGCAACCCGATCCCACATGTCCACCCTTATCACTCCTTGTTGCGGCGTGCAACCCGCTCCCACCAGACAATCAAATCTCTTTATTTATAAAAAGATTTCACAATTTAGGTCAAAACCTTTCACAATATTTATGTCTCAACAATTGTAGACAGAAAGTTGTACTATTCATAAACTTCATCAATTATCATTTCAGAATGAAACCAACCGGAATATATAGTAAAACATTGTCAACCAGATCACCCTTTTATGTATCACAATGAAGCCAAGGGAACAACCAACACTTCCAAAATACTTGAAACAATAGTTAACAACAAGTTGACGAAAACAAGTAGACATGGGGGCTCAATGATCATAAAACAATTAAGCTAGGGATCAAATAAATTAGAAACGGGGAAGGGATAATGTTCAACAGATAATTTGGTGGTGCATAGATACTCGTCCCTCACCTATACACCACTCACATGCAATTCCACATAGCATTTAAGTTGGGGATTCTTATTCCCTCAAGTCAAGGTTAAACCAAACACTTACCTCAATTTAACAAGCAATTCACTCCTCAAGCACAACTTTTCCTTTAGAATTTGCCTTTAACTCACTCGAATCTAATCACAATTGGTTCAATATCACTAATTATTTCTAAAGGGATTAACTTAATGAAAAATCATGGTTTTCCTATGTTTTCCTATCAAAAGACAAAAATTAACCCCGGGCCCGCTTGGTTTAAACTCGAGGTTTGGACCAAAACCCATTTACCCATTCTCCCCCGAGCTCGGATATACAATTGGTTTTGGAATCCGACCTCAATTCGAGGTCTAAATTCCCAAATTTCGAAATTCCTAAGTTCTACCCAAAAGTCCCAATTTTTACCATGAAAACTCTAGATTCTATGATGAAATCTTGTAAAACGTTGTTAAGGATTTAAAGGAATTAGTCAGAGATCACTTACTAATGATTTGGAGAAGTTTGGGTCGTTGGAAAATCGCCTATGGAGGTTTAGGGTTTGTGAAATTGAAAAATGGCTGAAGATCCCGTCTAAAATCTCACTTAACAGGCTGCAGTTATTGCAATTGCGATCAGGGGTTCGCAATTGTGAACCCTTTGAAATCTTGTTGCCTTCGCATTTGCTACATCTGAAGGCCTTCGCATTTGCGGCCAAAAACTTGCATTTGCGAGGATGGCCTTCCCAGGCCTTCTTCGCATTTGCGACAAAATTGTCGTATTTCCCAGGTCTGTTGACTTCGCAATTGCGAAGCCTGATCTCGCAATTGCGAGATTAGAGACCTGGTGACAGACACCAGATGCACAGCTGAGATTTCTAAGTTATAATCACTCTGTAGCCTATCCGAAACTCACCCGAGCCCTAGGGGATCCAAACCAAACATGGAAGCAAGTCTAAAAACATCATACGGACTTGCTCGTGCGATCAAATCATCAAAATAACATAAAAAACTACGAATTTAACCTCAAACTCATGATTTTCCTCAAGAACACTTCAATTTCACAATTTCTGAACCGGACATTCGAATCACGTCAAATCAACTCCGATTCTCACCAAATTTCACAGATAGGACTTAAATATCATAAAACATTTGTACCGGGATCCAGAACCAAAATATGGGCCCGATACAACAAATTTCATACATTAGTTCATTTCTTTATTTCCTTAATAATCCAGCAAAACAATTTTCTTCAAAAATTGATTTCTAAGGCTAGGGACCTCAGAATTCAATTCCGGGCATACGCCCAAGTCCCATATTTTACTACAGACCTCCCCTGATCGTAGGAACACGGATCCGGGTCCATTTTCTCAAAATGTTGACTGAAGTCAACTAAAACCAAATTTTAAATTCTAAAATTATTATTTTTCATATTTTCACATAAAAGCTTTCCGGTTTCACGCTCGGACTGTGCACGCAAATCGAGGTAACTAAAATTTATCTTTTTAAGGATAATTAACCAGAATAATGTCTTAATTCATAAGATGACCCTTTGGGTCATCATAATCTCCACCTCTAAAACAAACGTTCGTCCTCGAACGGACATAGAAAATTACCTGAATTGGCAAAAAAGTGAGGATATCTACTCCGCATGTCCGACTCGAACTCCCATGTAACTGCCTTAACAGGCTGACCTTTCCACTACACTCGGAATGAAGGGAAATTCTTTGACTTCAACTGACTAACCTGTCGGTCTAAAATGGCTACCGGCTCCTCCTCATAAGTTAAATGTTTGTCCAATTGGACAGAGCTGAAATCTAACATGTGGGATGGGTCACTATGATATTTTTGGAGCATAGACGCATGGAATACCGGATGAACTGAGGATAACCTTGGAGGCAACACAAGTCTATAAGCTACCTCCCCCACTCTGTCAAGAATCTCGAATGGCTCGATATACCTAGGGCTCAACTTACCCTTCTTACCAAATCTCATAACACCCTCATGGGTGATACCCCAAGCAACACTCTCTCTCCAACCATGAATGCCACATCACGAACCTTACGGTCAGCATAACTCTTTTGCCTAGACTGTGCTGCACGAAGTCGATCATGTATAACCTGGACCTTATCTAAGTCCTCTTAAACTAAGTATGTACCCAATAACCGAGCCTTCCTCGGCTCAAACCATCCAACTGGCGATCTAAATCGTCTACCATATAATGCCTCATAGAGAGCCATCTGAATGCTCGACTAGTAACTATTATTGTAGGCGAACTCCGCTAACGGCAAGAATTGATCCCAAGAACCTCCAAAATCAATAACACTGGCGCATAGCATATCCTCTAAGATTTGAATAGTATGCTCAGACTGCCCGTCCGTCTGAGGATGGAAGGATGTGCTCAATTCAACTCGCATACCCAACTCACGTCGAACTGCCCTCCAAAAGTGCGAGGTAAACTGCTTACCCCAATCAGAAATGATAGACACGGGCACACCGTGAAGGAGAACAATATCTCGAATATATATCTCTACCAACCGCTCTGAAGTATAAGTACTTGTCACTGGAATGAAATGTGCTGATTTAGTCAGCCTATCCACAACAACCCAAACGGTGTCGAACTTCCTTTGAGTCCGTGGGAGTCCAACAACGAAGTCCATAGTGATACGTTCCCGCTCCCACTTCCACTCAGGAATTTCTATCTGTTGAATTAAATCATCGGGTCTCTGATGCTCATACTTTACATGTTGACAATTCAAGCAACGATCCACATAAGCAACAATATCCTTCTTCATCCTTCGCCACCAATAATGTTGCCGTAGGTCCTGGTACATCTTGGCAGCACCCCGCTGAATAGAATACTTAGAACTATAAACCTCCTCAAGGATCAACTCACGAAGCCCATCAACATTAGACACACATATACGACCCTGCATCATCAAAACCCCGTCATCTCCATCTGTAACTTTCTTGGCATTACCGTGCCGAACTATGTCCCTAAGGACCATCAAATGCGGATCATCATCCTGCTGATCTCTGATATGATCAAATAAGGAAGACCAAGCGGCTGTACAAGCTAAAACACTGTTGGGCGAGATATCCAACCCCACGAACTGATTAGCCAAAGTCTGAATGTCTGAAGCTACGGTCTCTCACCGACTGGAATGAATTCAAGGCTGCCCATACTCACTGCCTTCCTACTCAATGCATTGGCCACCACATTGGCCTTCCCCGGATGATACAATATAATGACCAGGGGCGTATCTAAGTCTTAGGGTATGGGTTCACGTGAACACATACTCCTCTCTCTAAACCATGTATAATAACATTATATTTCTTTAAATTTACTTAATTATATTTGCGTGAACCCATGCTCAAAGACTCCTATAGTGAATTAATCATTTGGTGCACCTCTACGAGTGAAATTGGTGGTTCAAATCCCACTCTAGACGATCTTGTTTTCGGCACGGAGTATAGATATATACGTGAAAATCACTAAAAATTTAAAAAGAATAATTTTGAACTTATAATTTCTAAAGTGTAGTGGGTACATGGTAGATACTAAAGTTAAACTCGTCAAATATAAATTATAAATCCGTATCTTCACAATAGTGCACCCATCCTCTTAAAATCCTGGATCCGCCTCTGATAGTGACGTCATAATCCGTCAATAACTCTAACCATCTCCTCTATCTCAAATTAAGATCTTTTTGCTTGAACAAGTACTAGAGACTGCGATGATCTGTGAAAACCTCACATGGCACACCATTAAAGATAGTGCCTCCAAATAATCAATGTGTGAACAATGGCTGCCAACTCTAAGTTATGGACAATGTAATTCTTCTCATGGACTTTTAACTGTCAAGACGCATATGCAATCATGTAATGACCCGACCGATCGTTTTGAGAATTTTAGCTTTGTTCGGTGGCATAAGATTTTGAACAGCTTCACATTGTGTATATCAACCTGCATGCATGGGTGGATTCAGTTACCGGTGATTCAGAGTCGAATTGGAAGAAGGATTTTAGTTTCGGAAGCTTAAGCGGCGGAATTTGACTTTTTGTGTAAACGGCTTCGGAATAAGTTTTGGAAAATGTCAACAGCTTTGTATGGTGATTTTGAGCTTAGGCGTGCTTCCGGATTTGGACTTGGAGGTCCGTGGAGTAAATTGAGGCAATTCGGCGAAAGTTGGAACATTTGAAGTTTGAAAAATAGAGTGGTTTGGCCACAATTGACTTTTTGGGATATCGGGGTCAGAATGTAATTCCGAGAGTTGGAGCAGCTCCTTTATGTGAATTGGGACTTGTCTGAAAAATTTAGCGTCATTCCGGGTTGAATTGATAGGTTTTGGCACGAATTTAGAAGTTTAAAGAATTTGAAAGTTCATAAGCTCGATTCATGGTGATATTCGTAGCTTCCTCGTGTTTTGATGTTATTTGAGGCCTCGAGCGGGTTTGTATTAGAGTATGGAACTTATTGGTATGCTTGGATGGGTCCCACGGGCCCCGGGTGGGTTTCGGATAAGTCACAAATGAATTCCATGGCTTTGGGAAGGCTGGGTTCTGGTGTAATCGCACCTGCGGACCTTGGGCGTAGGTGCGATGGTCACAGGTGCGATGGAGAAGGCACAGGTGCGGGTGGAGCTAGTCTGGGCAGTCTCCACAAATGCGGAGAAAGGGTCGCATGTGCGGCGCTGCAGGAGCAGGTCTTTGGGCGCAGAAGCGGAAATTGTGCGCATGTGCGATTTGTCCATGCGCACCTGCAGTAGAGAAGATGCGGCTAAGTGGTCGCAGGTGCGGAAGTCCTGGCAGTGTCATTTAAACGAGGGTTTGCCATTTTTCTTCACATTTTTAGTTTTGGAATTCGGATTTGGGACCGATTTTTGGGGATTTTCAAGCTAATCGTGTGGATAAGTGTTCTTCACCTAGAATTAAATATATTCCATGATTTAGTATTTGTTTTTATCATTTAAATTGTGTTTTTAGTTGGGGAAAATGTTGGTTTTGAAGAAATTTCCAAAAACGAAATTTCATGATTTGAGGGGAGAAATGGTATCAGAATTTGGTAATTTTTGTATGGTTGAACTCATTTTGGAATGGGTGTTCGGATTTTTATAAAATTTGTCGGGTTCCGAGGTGCGGGCACGGGGGTCTATTTTTGGATCGCTCTCTAGATTTTTGTAAAGATCGAAACTTTATTATTCGGAATAGTTCCTTATAAGTTTTATGTGTGCTTTGAAGTTGTTCTAGTTGGGTTTGAGCCGTCCGGAGGCCTTTTCACCCGAGAAGTCCATTTTAGAGTACCGGATTGCCGTCTTTGAGGTAAGTATCTTGCCAAACCTTGTGTGGGGGAATTTTCCCTTAGGATTTGAGTCTTCTATGTTGATTGTTGTCCATGTACGTGAGGTGACGAGTGTGTGCTCAAACTTATTTATGGAAAATTGGCACTTTAGGAATCTTAGGTCCTTATATTCACTGAGTATGAATTGTTCTTGGCATGATTGAATTTCCTAATGTCTAGTTTCATCTTTACTTGCTTAAATGTAGGATTTCTTACTTTTAGATTTACTACTCTTGCCTATTTGACCCCTAATTGACTTATCTGAAGTTTTACTCCTTTTACTATCAGCTAGGCCCTCTTAACTGCTTATCTCAAATTGTAATTATCTTCATCTCATCGTATAATTATTTTGGTCTTATGATTATTTTCCTACTGCTTGTCCCTAAGTCAAATTGTTGAATATCCTCGTAACTGCTCAACCTTAAAAGAAGTTTAGATATTATATACCATGGTTGACTTGCCCTTTTATGGATTTATCGGATTCGTGTGAGTTTTCTTGTTGTCGAACCGTGCATTTGGGTACGACTCCTATACGTTATTTTTCTTCCTTGTTGAGTTGTCCTTATTATGCCTAGTATTCTTTGTTGTGCTTATTCCTTGCGAACTAGCCTTACTTTTCTTGTGATCAAAGGTTCTTGAATTGATATATCTAATGTATCTTGTATTATTGTCAATTGTTGTTGTTGTACTTGTTATGGTGATGCACGAGGTTTCTGTCGTGCGGTTGCTGATATGGGGGGTTTGCACGAGGTTTATGTCATGTCGTATTTTCTATTGATATTGCACATGCGGCGTGACAAGGCGGGATATGTATATGTGGGTTGCGCATGTGGCGAGACAAGGTGGGAACATGTTTATGCACGTGTAGAGAAACAAGGCGGGCATATACTTTACTATTGCACACATGGCGAGACAGGGTGGGCTATGTTAGGGATTGTTTGTGATACTTGTGTTGGCCTGGGGGTGTTCCTTGTTGTTGATGTTGTGTACTGGAACACTTACTGTGTGAGTTTATTCGTGTGGAAATTTGTGATATGACAATGTACGTGTTGCCCTTTTCTTCCCTTATGTTTATTGGTTGTTGAATCATGTTAGGACACCTGCACAAGCATACACATAGTTAAGTACTATTAATGGATTTAGGAATCCTTGTTGTTGTTGTCAAGTATAGATACTCTTGTTGTACTTATCGTACGGGTGGAAATGACCCAATTGGCACGTGAGTCGTCCGTGCAGTTAGTACTCGAATGAGGGCGCAAGATGCCAAGTGTCAGGGTTTGAATATTGGGACCCGTAAATGGTGATTTGTCCGAGGTTCGGAAACTCGTGGAGATGACTACGAATTTTATGTAGAAGTGGTTGAAGTTGTTGAGTCATTACTTGTCTGTGTTGTATGTTTACATTCCAGATTTGTTTGTGTTCTATTCAATCTTGTGTTGTTTCATGGTTTCCGCTGATACTTATTGTTTTCCTTCTTTATCGAATTCACTATATTTTTAGCTATATTGCATAGCCTTTATGTGTATATCGTTTTTCCCTTTATTCCTATATTGATACTTGTTCAGTTTATTAGACCAGTGGGTGTCTTGACTAGTCCTCGTCACTACTTCACTGAGGTTAGTCTTGATACTTACTGGGCACCACTGTGGTGTGCTCATACTACACTTCTGCACATTTTTGTGCAAATCCAGGTATTGATCGTTAGTAGCTGTGCGGATTCTTGCCGAGGAGACTCAAGGTAAACCTGTCGTCGCGTTCGTAGGCTTCGGAGTCACCTTCCTATTTTGCATTTACACTATTTCTACTTACTTACAAATAGTTGTAATTAGAAGTTGTAGTAAACTCTATAAAGCTTATTACTTGTACTACCGGGTTTTGGAATAAGCTCATTGTATAAAGGAATTCTTTTTCTTCGGAAAAATATTAGATTTTTTTTATTATTGTTGCTATTCCATGAATGTTAGGCTTACCTAGTCCTTCAGACTAGCTACCATCACGATACTCAACGGAGGAAAAATTTGGGTCGTGACAAGTTGGTATCAGAGCTCTAGGTCCATAGGTGCTACGAGTCATAAGCGAGTTTAGTAGAGTCTTGCGGATCGCTACGGAGACATTTGTACTTATCTTCGAGAGGTTAAGAAACTATTAGGATAACTTCACTTCCTTCATTCCTATCGTGCGAGTTTATTGATCTTGAAGCTTGAAAAATTTATCATTCCATTCTCTCACAGATGGTGAGGACGCGAGCTGCAGATCATGAGGATGTTACCCCTGGAGCAGGTGCCACCAGGGGATGAGGTAGAGGCAGAGGCTGATGAGGGGCACGTGCCGCAGCTAGAGCACCTGCCAGAGCAGCCGTTGAGGAGCCGCCAACAGTTCCAGTTGGGGGGCAGGCACCGGAGGCGCCTGTTGTTACACCTGGACTTCAGGAGACTTTGGCACAGTTCTGGGATATGATTGGTACCTTGAATCAGGCGGGGTTGATTTTGGGTGCACCGGCTACTTCACAGAGCGGGGGAGGATCTCAGACTGCCGTCGCCCACACTCCAGAGTAACGAGATCATGTTGGTCAGGTTCCAGGTGTCATGGCAGCACAGCCTGGGGTTCCAGTTCCACCCATGGTTAGGGCGGCAGCATCTGAGGAAGAACAGCTTAGACTTGAGAGGTACAAGAAGTAACAACCTCCTACCTTCATTGGATTGGTGACAGATGATGCCCAGTGTTTCCTGGAGGAGTTTCACCGCATTATTCGTACTATGGGTAGTGTGGAGATGAGCGGGGTTGTTTTTGTTACATTTCATCTCAGGGGAGCGGCTTATCAGTGGTGGCGGGCATAAAAGTTAGGTAGCCCGGCCGATTCAGCTTCACTTACATGGGTCAGTTTTCAGAGATGTTCTTGAGCAAGTTTGTATCTCCGTCCCTTCGAGATGCATGGCGCGTGGAGTTTGAGCGGTTGCGCCAGGGCATTATGTCAGTATCAGAGTATGCTGTCAGATTCAGTGATTTGGCCAGACACGCACCTGCTTTGGTTGCTACAGTTAGTGAGCGTGTTCATAGATTCATTGAGGGCCTCAGGCGTGATATTCGTCTCAGCATGGCTCGGGAGTTAGAGTCAGATGTTTCATTTCAGCAGGTGGTAGGGATAGCTCGCAGAGTTGAGGGCATGCTGGATCATGAGAGAGATGACAGGCAGGATTATGAGAGAGATGTCAAATGGGGTCGTGGGAGGGAGGACAGACGAGGTTAGGAGAGAGATGGAAGAGAGGTGAGCAGGCCTTGTAGGCCAGAGAGATCTACTGGTCCTTATTATGGAGGCAGGGTACGACACGGTAGAGGTTTTGTGCGCCATCCAGTTCAGTTTGCATTACCGGCTTCGCATGGAGTTTCAGGTACTCATGGGTCTCAGAGTACTCGTACTGCACAGTTTCCACAGCCACGTTAGCAGAGAGGTTGTTTTGAGTGTGGAGATATCATCCACATGGTGAGATATTGTCACAGGCTCCGGGCAGATGGGTCACAGCGGGGTATTCACGCGAGTAAGGGGCGCCCAAGAGGGGGAGGACCGGCTCGTTGATGTGTTTCATATAGTAGACTGGAGTCCGTTGTGCCAGGCGTTATCATATAGGTATGTTTTGATCTGTTACCGAGGAGCACCATTCGTATATTTGTTTCGATTCTGCTTGTCGGGACGAGTTCCCTTATTTGTTGCTCCATTATGGATGAGTTCCATGATTAGCACTTTGTTTATGTGCTTGCCATGATGGGAGATTCTATGGGTGGTAACCCATGTATATCATTTGTTGTTTTTCATCACTTAGAGTGGTGAGACTAGCGTGAGCCCTTGTTGTTCATCATGGTAGACCTGATGTGATTTCTCCTGAGTATTGAGGTTACGAGCTATGATTTGATACTTTACCGGGATGAGAGTCAGTGAGTGTTGTGATCTTATTGGAAGAGCTAAGTTAGTGGAAGATTTCAATTGGTATGATATATATTCGATATGTGATTTATAGTTGAGGGCGATACCCTCGCGATCTCTTGAGATTTGATGTGTTTCAACCAGGCTGAGTACCGACGAAAATTATATCGGGAAGGGGTCCTTGTGGTTCGTTAATATGCTTTGATTCTTTCCTTGTTATATTGTTTTGTAGGTTAGTATTGATAGAGAGTTGTGCCTGTCGGGCTTGTTTGATAGTTTCCTTATGTGTTCTCTTTTCATATTCAGTCATTTTGGTTCTATGTTTCTAGAGTTTTAGCTTGCGGGATGTGTGTCCGGTGGTGTTAGTTGTGTCTTGGTGATTCGGGTGTCAAAGTATGAGGTCCTTATTGGTCCCAAAACGCACACGCAAGTATACGTGGTCGTAGCAAGTAATATTATGTTAAATCGAATGTCGAACCCACAGGGACTTGCGTAAACTACTTGTTGAATCACTCTAATTTTTATTTAATCGAGCCAAAACAAAATCCAGGAATGTAACTAATTTATACTACGATTCTATGAACTAACTAATTATCAAGTGACAAGAATATTGTTGTGTGTATTCAGTAGAGACAAATATTCCAGGGTTGTGATCAATTCACCACTCGTATTGCATTCTAATTAACTCTCCCTTTCATATAATTCACTCATGGTTGCTAATTAATCGATAATTGCTCTCATAGCCTTCTCCCGAAGTACTACTCGCCTATTCTCAATAGATTAACGCCTATATTCCTATGAAATTAATCTATTAGAACGCACTAAGATTACGATGTTTAATTAAGCACGGTGACTAGGTATATTCCTATCCTAACCACAAATTCACTCCCCTGAAGGGTTAAGATCGCGCTCTCTTCAATTCTTCTCTAATCTATATACGGCTTTCCCAAGTATAACATAGATAGTATATAGAACCTAATTGCTGGCCAAACAATGAAGCAATTAAACGCAGAATTGAAGAAACAACCATATATTGAGTGAACTATAATCAAGGTTAAATTAATGTTGAATAACAATATTCATGGTTAAACCAAAACCGTAGAACAATGGGTGTTTATCCATTCATGCTAGAATCAAACAATTGCATAAGTTTTGCATAAATGGAAAATACTAGAATAAGATGAA